>CM042245.1:54328633-54406133 GCA_023566225.1 Romanogobio albipinnatus | reverse complement strand
TGCTCCAAGGAAGGAACAGTGGGCGACAGGGTCATGGGCGGCCGAGGCTCATTGATGCACGTGTGGAGCGAAGGCTGGCCCGTGTGGTCCAATCAAACAGACGAGCTACTGGAGCTCAAACTGCTCCAGAAGTTAATGCTGGTTCTGATAGAAAGGTGGAGTCCATGCCTCGACGGGTCACGGCTGTTATGGCAGGAAGGTGGTCATAATGTTATGCCTGATCAGTGTATGTTGCGCTCATGGCATGAGGCTTTGAGAAACGTTCTATTTTTGTAGCTGACCTCTCTGTCTGCATTTGTGCGTATTAAAAAAGAATTAGTGATGCAATTATATGTGTCATGCAACTCTTTTCAGGTTTAAATCATTTCTAAGTTGCAATATTCTGGCATCGTGACAGTCTCTGATCTAAGATTCTAGGCTCATTTGCATATCATAAGCTGATTAAAAGGCCAATGAGAATGCTAGATAAATAAAACATGAGTAAATAAATAAATAAATAGGTGTGCGCTGACTTCAGCTTCACTGATCTTTAATATTATCTTCTTCTGTTTAAGTGTTGGATGCATGGGGATTTTTTTGCTGTGCTTTTTCTTCTTCTCTTTATTCCAGTTCAACACCCTTCATAAAGGGTGTCAGAGATCACTGGCTCAATGAGGTCAAAGGTCGTTAGGTTTTATAGAAACTCTACAAAAACACAAAGTCTTTTTGCTAATGGGACTTGTTGTTCACAGTTGAATATGGCACCGATGTGATGGCATTTACTGCGGAGTATAACCTTCTCTGAGCCGAGCGGTTTTTGCAGGTTTCTGGCATTCCACGCCCGTTTCCTCTGAGCACACAGAACAACGACTCTATTTATATTCCTACAAATTTGATAGCGGCCAGGAATGCTTTAACACATACCAAGAATTGTGACGAAACTTTGACAGAATCAGTTTTAAAAAAAAAATTTCCAAGTTTGTTTTTATTTTAATAAACATACAGAGGACAAAGTCTTCTCTAAACTCTCTATAGACAGATGGACAGAAGACAGATGGATGGACAGATAGATAGATAGATAGATAGATAGACAGACAGACAGACAGATAGATAGATAGACAGACAGACAGACAGACAGACAGACAGACAGACAGACAGATAGATAGATAGATAGATAGATAGATAGATAGATAGATGATAGATAGATAGATAGATAGATAGATAGATAGATAGATAGATAGATAGATAGATAGATAGATAGATAGATAGATAGATAGATAGATAGATAGATAGATAGATAGATAGATAGATAGATAGATAGATAGACAGACAGATAGACAGATGATGGATAGATAGACAGATGATAGACAGACAGACAGACAGATGATGGATAGATAGCTATAGATAGACAGACAGACAATGGATAGATAGACAGACAGACAGACAGATGATAGACAGACAGACAGATGATAGACAGACAGACAGACAGACAGATAGATAGATAGACAGACAGACAGATAGATAGACAGATGACAGACAGACAGACAGACAGATAGATAGATAGATAGATAGATAGATAGATAGATAGATAGATAGATAGATAGATAGACAGATGATAGACAGACAGACAGACAGACAGATGACAGACAGACAGACAGACAGACAGATAGATAGACAGACAGATAGACAGATGATGGATAGATAGATAGACAGACAGACAGATGATAGACAGACAGACAGACAGACAGACAGACAGACAGACAGATAGATAGACAGATGATAGACAGACAGACAGATGATAGACAGACAGACAGACAGATAGACAGACAGACAGATAGATAGACAGATGACAGACAGACAGATAGATAGATAGATAGATAGATAGACAGATGATAGACAGACAGACAGACAGACAGACAGATGACAGACAGACAGACAGATAGATAGATAGATAGACAGACAGATGATGGATAGATAGATAGACAGACAGACAGACAGATGATAGACAGACAGACAGACAGACAGACAGACAGATAGACAGATGATAGACAGACAGACAGACAGACAGATGATAGACAGACAGACAGACAGATAGACAGATGACAGACAGATGATAGACAGACAGACAGACAGACAGACAGACATATAGATAGATAGATAGATAGATAGATAGATAGATAGATAGATAGATAGATAGATAGATAGATAGATAGATAGATAGATTCAGCTTCAGTGGTTCATCAGCAGTTCTTCGCTGGTTCTTTGGGATGACTGAGGTGCTATATGGCACTAAAAGTGGTTCTTGGCTCGGAACCACTTTTAATGCCATATAGCACCTTTTTTTAGAGTGTAGATAGATAAACGACACACACACACACACACACACACACACACACACACACACACACACACACACACACACACACACACACACACACACACACACACACACACACACACACACACACACACACACACACACACACACACACACACAAAGATAGAAAATATTTCAGCGCAAACGCTTTGGCGGGAACCTCCACCCCAGCCCATTCTGGAACAATGGCATTCCCCCTAAAACGGTTTCCGGCAGCCCCTCCTTTTGCGCTCGCCGTTGTCCTGGTGGCACATTTCCGAACTCTACTATGACCACGGCTATGCTCATGAATATTAATTAACTAACGTACAAGGCGCTGGCGTGACAATTTCGGCTGTTCAACCAATGAGAATAGCCGTTCAGGCAGCTCATCACGGTACGTAATTAATATTCATGCTCTCCGCCTTTTCTATAGTAGGATTGGTGAAGCGCGACCTGAGTTACGTGCTGACGCCAGATGTATATGAGCGCACGCGGCGGGATCGTTTTCCCCTTTTAGCGCCATCAGAGCGGGAGTCTCGCGCTGTTCACTGCGCAGTAGCATCTCCGCCTCAGACAGACCTCTACACATCGGGCTCTCGGTAAGAACATACACCGCCGAGGGACTGAATTCAGCCCGTGTGTTTGTAAGCGTCTTTTCGTCCATACAAGACGATAAAGTCGGATTTAATCGAGATTTAAGCCGTTAGAATTGGGTGTTTAACGTAGCGCGTGAGCTAACCGTTCAGTCAGCAGCCATTGAGACAAGACTCCTCCATGATGGAGATGAAAATGGCTGTTCGTCTTTTAAATATCGTTAGTTTAACCATCAATGAAACTAATCAAACTTCCGTTTTAACGTGTTAACGTTTCCTTGTTAACAGACTTGATGGGTTACAGTTATTTGAAATGTCGTGTTGGAGGATGGTAACGTTAGTTGGTCTGATCTGGCGGGTAAGTTTTTTTTGGGGGGGGTGTCTGATCACATTGTCGGACAAAATGGAAATAAAACCGATTAATTTGAGTAATCGGTCTTTTTTAATGAATGTCTGGTGGTGTGATGTAAGTTTGGGGCATGATTAGGATATAATTATTACGCTTGTGTGTATATAATGCTAGTTTAAATTCATCCTACACTAACGTTTTCCTCCTAATCTTTACTCTGAATCACAAAATGGCTTCGATTATATCAGTTTTCTCTTGTTGAGAGGGGCTGGTTAACTTGGTTATGAGGATGCTGTGCTGCTAACAGCTTTAGCCGGTCGATCTGTGGAGGAAACACGTGGTGATGTGGCCTGGTGAGGATTGACCACTGCACTGACCCCCCAGTTTAAAGAGTTAAACAGCTGGTTTAAATGGTAGCTTTAGGCATGCCTGGACATAGTTGGCTAGTTTGAGGTTTAATTCATCACATCTGGGGGATGGCGAGTTGCCAGAGGTTCTCATAATGCATATTATAATATGCAATATTTAATTCTGGCTTATTCCCATAGCTTGATCTCTAGAATTATAGAAATATAACCAAATATATAAATCATTGTTAGTCAAAACATTCAGACAGGTTCCTTTATTCTTCACTAGAAATTAAACCATTAACATGATTTTAGTAGAAAAGTGTAAATATTTCAAAAATGGCTAATTTGCATATTCCCATAATTTGCATATTCTCCCTGCTGCTATTAGACTGTACAATAAAAGCAGCTCCTAGAGAACCAAAATACACACTGCTATTACTGTTCAATGGTGTAATAGTTACTGTTTTTACTATTTAATAATACTGCCTATGTGCAATATTACCTGAAATATGTGCTAATATTACCTGCAATACCACCTGTGTGAAATTCAACCTGCAATACGTACTTTCCCTCATCTGTATTTATACATTGTGTTGTGTAGATATTTGTATATTATAGTATATCTTATTCATCTATTTTTTTTATATATTTGTATTTATTATATTTTATGCTGCTGTAACAAAGAAATTTCCCCACTGTGGGACGAATAAAGGTTTATCTTATCTTATATTGCTGCATGGTTATTTAATTCTGCTTCCTGTTAACTCCTGCATCAATAAGAGATGAGATGGGCTTCCTTCAGTCATGAAATAACAATGAATTGTGCGTTTTTTAAGTGTGCGCACGCACTTCTAGTCTACATTGGTAGGCACTGAATTGCTATTTATATGAAAAGGTCTTGAGGTGAATCATGCAAGTCTTGGAAATGAGGTTTTAACAAGTGCATTTAACCTTTGCCCCCAGGTCGGATGGATTTGATAAGGTTTTAAAGGCTTGGTGTTGGTTTTCACTGCTGAGCGGTTATCAGAGTCTGGAGGAAACCTGCCAGGAACTTTGTCCCATTGCTGCTGTTGTTTGGGGAAACGCTTGTGTGTCTGTGTTTGACGGGTTTCAGCTCAGTCTGATCTTGACGCAGACAGAAAGAGGAAGAGCTTAACCTTCAAATCTGTCAAGAATGGATGGGTCTTCATGTTATTGATCTTCTACAGGTGAAGAGGAGAGTAGGTTGAGAACATCCTGTCTGTAGCGATCAGCTCCAGAATGAATGAAGTTGCCGCTGGAGGTCTGGATGTGGGCGTCTGAGGCCGTGTTTGATCCGACTGGCTCATAGACTACAGGTTTGGGGGCGTTAGAACTGGCTCGGATACAGGCTGTGGCCCTGACAAATGGATCCAGTCAGATTCAGAGCTGAAGAAAGCGGGTTCACACCTTTGATGTTTGTAGCTAATCTATCTCATAAACCGCCCCCGGGGTTGAATTTCAGCCATTGAAGTTGTCTAGCACGAGGATGGCAGCGTGCGAGTTTCACTATTCTGGTCGTTTAGACACATCTGGATGCTTTTGACACGTTTTGTTTGTTACGTAAATGGTTAAACTTGTGCATATTGGATGTCTGAAGCACATTAGGGTCAACTATCACCTGACAGATTGAATTTAGCTTTAGGCTGTTGAACATAAAGGACAGCATTAACGTTTTCCTTTCTCTCTTTCCTCTAGGAATCAAAACCGTGAAACATGGCAGATCTTGACAAGTAAGTGCTTGTTTGTCTATTAAAGAGCTTTTAATTTTAGGCTCGTCAGAAATGGTTTGATCACGTATCACAGTTTGACAGATAAAATCTCTGTATGGCTGTTGTCCGTGCATTAAATGGCACATAAACGCCCCTCTCGGCTGATTCTTGGTTATCCCTCACATGACCAGTGTGCGGTCCTAGCCTCTCTCCTCCCTGTGAGAGACACCGGGGTCAGCAACACGTCCTCTGTGTGGCATCCCAAGCATCTATGCAATGCCAAACACGTGTTTGCAACTCTGCAGCTCGGGGTTCACTCGCTCGACACTTGTGATATGAGCGATAGCTGCAATACACCTGTTGTTCACCACAGGAACTTCCTGTCTCTCGAGCGCCGTAAATGTGATGCTGTTTCGCACGCACCTGTTTATTTATTTCAGCTGAAATGACAACTTGCGATTCAGGCACTGTCTAACTTTTAATGCTGTGCATAAAAGCTTGAATGCATTTTTTTCTCATTGGCTATTTTCTAATACTGAGCCACGCTCTTAACTTTAACGATCCTCATATGACCCATTTTAAGGAGAGAGTCTATGGGATGATTTTAGGCTCAAAATGATTAACACACACAATTATCAATGAACTTAATAAATGTTGCAGACATGTTTTACTGTCCACAAACATATGCTGTTTACCTTGTGTGTGCAAAATACAGAATTACATGAATGTGCAACGAATTGTACAAATAGACAAAGTTGTGAATACAAAACTTTGATTTTGTATTAATGCAAGTCAGAATTTGTGCGTGCAATGAGTAAGATGTGCATTTGTGGATCCGGAGACGTGCATGCATTCATTGACTTGATTGTGAGTCGATCCTATTTGATTAATTTGGATTTTGAGACTTTCATTTCACCAGTTTATCTTGCACGATCCACACACAGCTGTCTAAGAGAACCTGCTGCCACTAGATGGCAGTATTCTGCCAAAATAGACACTGCACTTTGAGCGTTATTCTGCCTATAAGACGCTTTGTGTCCTTGTTATAAAGACGAGGAAAACGCTGAACAGTAGGCTAGCATTGAAAAGGGATAACGCATAGGCTACTTTGTATAGGCAAGCAGATTAAATCAGGTAATGAACACAACATTGTTCATCACAAATTTCTCCCATAGAAAACCATTATAAAATACTTAATATAGTGCATGTTCAATAAAGTGTATAGCCTACTTTAAATGTAACTCGTCATTGAGTCTAAAATCATCCCACAAAAGTCATGTTAACCTTGGTAGAAGCAAATGCAAGCGAAGTTAGTTGGTTAAATTTTTCTGCTAGAACAAGTTTTCATACTTGAATGTTAACACATTTATACCATATTCTCCATTGTTGCAGCTCCTCTCTTTCCAGTCTGTCAGTAACGCTCCGTTTAGTTCCTGTCTCTATGACGCCCCGCCTTCTGAAGAGTGTAGTCTGCTCTGATTGGTTAAGTGCTTCGAGTGTGTTTGGGAAATGTCCTGCCCTTACCATAAAACAACCATGAGTTTCAACACACGACTAACTCAACCAGGCCCCACCCATTTATTTTGCATATGCCTTGGGTATTATTTAAATGAGGAATATTGTGACGTGTTTGTTTCCGGAAGCGAACTCAAGACTTCAATGGAGGCGTTTTAGGGAGTTCAGAAACACTAACGCTGATATAGGGAATAACTCCCGCTGGAGTGACTTTGCAGAACTTTTTCATGCTCAAACCACAACATTACACACTGAAGAAAGGTGAACATCAAGCAATAACAGGACCTCTTTAATGTGTGTTTGCAGTAAAGACCAAACTGAAATGGACCCAGCAGATATGGAGGATGTTGAAGAGGTGGAGGAAGAGGAGACTGGGGAAGACAACAGTAAAGGTATAACCTTTAAGTATTTAATGTATGTTTTTTTTTCTCCTGTTCATTTCCTGTGTAAACTAAAGGTCTACCAATATCAATTACAAGAGCAGACTAGAAAAGGAACGTTTGTAAATCATGAGAAAAAAATTGGCTGATTAACAATTAATCGGTGGCAGTGTTCAAAATCAGTAAATTAATATTTAATTATTATAAAAAATGGCTGTTTCATCACTACTAATATATGAAATGTATAATTAGCAGGAAATAGAAAGTAGAAACTCCTTTTTAAATGTGATTTTTAATGGCGCTGTATATCTTGTGCCCTCACACGAATGCTACACTATGCTTGCGCATTAGATGTGTATACATTTTCGCTTGCTCTTGTTTCTTTTCTCCATAACCATTTCAAAGTTTATTTAAGAGCAGAGAAACAATTGGAGGATTATAGTATCCTCCACTGCTGGGCTGTGACTGTTCACAAAGGAATTAAAAACGATGGCCACTGATGTTTACTGATAACCAATATCTCCACAAAGCCACTATCTGTGCCGATTAAGGCGAGACACGGCAGGTGAAACCATCGGGGGTTTTTTTTCATGCAGTGGTCAATTGAGATTTTGGGTCAGTTTGCTCCCTTAACATGTAAGCTTTCATGTCAAAATAAAAAAAATGTCAACATTACACATTAAGGTGGTTATTTCATTATATTTTGTCACCGTGCGCCTTTAGATTTCTACCCGAAATCATCCAAAGTTATTCTAACGCGAGCTCCCGTGCCGTCTCCATTCACAGAAACATGTCACGCCTGGTATCATTATAAAGCTCTGTCTCACACACCGCACTGTCTAATCCAAATATGGGCATTTCCTTTTGTAGAACTAATCAACCGCGAAAGTTTGCAGCTGAAAACCACATCTGATTTGTCAATGTGAATTTCTCACCACGTGCTGCCGTTTCCTTGTGTATTCTCCGCCTGAGAGTGCAGACAACGCCAAAATCAGCTCATAAACGTTCACAGAAAAGACCAAGTAGCAAGAGCTAGTAAAAAGAAAGTAAACAACAACAGATTAGACGACGAAACCCCGTCAGAATTAGATTCAAATAGTTATAGATGGACATATACAATAAACAGGGACAGTTCGTCTGCAGTTTGTGACTGTTATGTGCGTTTAAGGTAGTTCTCTAATAGCTATTGCTTTTAATAATTTATTAATTTATCAATTTCCACCTATTTTAAATATTATACACTACTGATATTATTGAACTGAATATATATTTTGTTTGCAGGTTGGGGGTTTTATAGAAATGTAGGCAGTTATACAGTATAAAACATTAAAGGCCGTTTTCTCAAAATTAGTTTCTCACACTCCGAGTCAGACATATCCACTTCAGTAGCACCTACAAGCACCAACTTGTGCAGTCTTATACTGAACTATATTCTGAAGGCTTTTACAGAGGGGTTTGTTGATATATCATTCCTATCCTGAGTTATAGGTCCTTTAACCCCAAAAAACATGGCGAAAATTGATTTTTCATTTTAAGGCTATTGTCAGTATTCTCTAATTTACTAAAGCACAAAATAAGATATCCAGAATCCCCTCTGTAAAAGCCCTCTCCTCTAACAATTTTAAACATGGTCCTTTCCAATTTCCAGATTTTGTTTTTGGAAAAGTATGCAAATGAGCGTGTATATAAGGCCTCATTTGCATATTAAAACATTAATTTACACAACTTGTAATACATTTTTTTCGTATGTTTATGCCAGTAATAAACTGGAGAAGTTTCAGTGATATCTTGTAATTCAAAACAATTCCCTATTCATCTGTAGTGTCTCGCCTTAATCAGCAAACACAATATACTGGTGTTACTGGCATTCGAAAGGGCAGGTTGACTGGTCCACTTTGGACATTTGCATTACAAATCATCACAACCAGACCAGGTTTGAGTGTCACATGTCTCAGTGATGTCTGATTCTTGAAAGCATAACGCAATTACGTAACGATCAAATACAGTGGGATTGTTTCGCAAAAGATGTGTACTGAACGTACTTTAAAGCAACTCAACAGATTTGCTTAAATTAATCCGAGTTCCCTAACACTTTGTGTGTTTATTGTTTAGCGCGTCTTTGTTGTTTTTCTTCACTTGTCTGCTGTGGAGGAAAACGAAATGCGTCTGTCATGGATTCTTATCGCTGACAGTCGTCACAGTCATTAGGAAGAGGCTGTGCGTATGTTTGCGCTGGCTGTTTTTTGTGTTGGGTAACATGATATCAATCAGTGACCTTAGCCGTGTTTAGCTGCTGGACCGAGCCATCGTGTATTAGCACGTGTTTAATAGGAAATAATACGGACATTAGATGACCGCTCGCTCTCTAACGATTGCTGCGCTTTTGCACTGACCTCTCCTGTGTTTGCCACTTTATTTTTGGGATGAAAAGAGCATCTTTATTTTTGACCCTTGTTGTAAAGGTGCCCTAGTTCTGAGAGTTGTTGATTGGATTATATAGGCATCACACTCCACCCCTTGTCATTGTTTGGTTCTTCCTGCTGCAATGTAACAGTTGCGTTTGTTTGCTCTGATTTTAGCACGTCAGCTGACGATGCAGATGATGCAGAACCCCCAGATTCTTGCGGCGCTGCAGGAGCGGTTGGACGGACTCGTGGGATCTCCCTCAGGGTACATGGAGAGGTACGTGTGAACACACCCACACATACGCAGAGCACAACTTCAAATAGCTCCCTTGTTTCTCATTGGCTGCCTCTGATTTCCCCACTTTGCTAACACAGACTGAATTAAATGTTTCTAATTTTGGGCATATCCTCTTCCTGCTACCTTGCGTCAGGGTTGGAAATTAATGGGGCCTTGACATGCCATCAAAATCACTAAAAATGCCACATTTTAGATATGGGGGCTAAAATGCCCCTGTATTGGTTCATGTTTTTCTTTTTAGATTTCATCAGCACAATTGCAAATGTAATGTTTGAGTTGTAATATTATATTAATAGTAATATTATATTATTATTATAACTATTGGCAGATGTACCTGCTTTTCGGTGCGTTCGCATTGCAGGTACTGTGAGCGATTTTAGTTATAGGAACGCCTTTTTGAGGGACTAAATTGGCTCCTTCATGCGTAGTGTCTAACACAGGACAATTGGAACTACCAGTGACGTAAGTGTACGTTGTTTGGCCAAACACATTTCATACGAAACACCGCCACCCACCATTTTTAAAAAGCTGTGCTAGCACACAGTTTACATATACTTACTCCATGAACATGGAAAATTGTGATGAGACCAATGTTCCCTCTAAGCCGCGCGCATGAAAGAATAAAATGCCGTGCAGATGCAAAATAAGGGAAGAAATCCATTTGATTGTAGTTTAATTGAGAAATAATTGCAGTGCTTTGTTCAACCGCTATAGTTACTGTGCGTTCACCCCGCCGCCGGCGAGAGCGTCAAAGTGGCCGGAAGTCATCCATGTTCAATGGGAGCCCGGCGGTGAGCTTCGGCAATGACGGCAATGTAAAAAAAAATCTCAGTCAAATTAAAATGTGCTAAATTTAGTAACTTCTGAAGGATTAAATAAAAAAGCTAAAGTTAACGGCATTTACCTGTCGTAGGGCTGCACAATTAATAAAATGTTTTAATCGTGATTACTATTACAGATGCCACAATTATGCAACCGTTCAAAGGTGCAATTACAAAAAAATGTCCACAAACATTGTGTGCTTAAGATTTTGAAGGTTGAAGAGTTTTTTTCTACAGGTTATGTTAAGGGTTTTTCTTCCATTGTTTTAGTATAACATTATAATAGCATGCATATTTAAAAACAAAACAAAACATGGCATTAAGTCACTTAAAGCTTTTCAAAACATTTACATTTACGCATTTGGCAGATGCTTTTATCCAAAGCGACTTACTTTTATCCAAAGCGACTTATTACAGGGACAATCCCCCTGGAGCCACATGGTATAAAGTGCCTTGCTCAAGGACACACTGGTGGTGACCGCTCGGATCGAACCAGAAACCTTCTGCATATCAGTTCTATGGTTTAACCCACTGGACCACCATCTCACACACATTTAAGCAGCGTTTCCACTGCACACTTTCCCCAGGAACTAGGAACTTTGGGGCGGTACTCGGTGTGTTTCGACCGCAGGAACCAGGGTCTAAATGAAGTTCCGGGTAAATATTTCCCACTCCGAGCAGCCCTGCTCCTGAGGTGGTACTTTTTCGAAGTTCGGGAACTTTCGTGGGTGGGACTTGGGCGCTGAACGTGCTGATTGGTTGAGCTCACGCAGCATTTTATTTCAACCGGCATTTTTAAGTCTTGCGAGGATCGTTCAGTAAATATCAGTCTTGCTCTTTCTGTCCAATGGCGCGCGTTTCTCTCAGCCATTGCACAGTCAATGTCCGTAATAGCTGATAATAACATACTTTGTCTTATTTTAAATCTAGCTTTACGAGCTTTCAGAATACGCTTTAGTATCAGTGCGCGTCTCTTTTCCGCCGCTTTGTTAATGACCTCTTTAGTAAACCAATACATAACCAGCAAGAGCAGCGCTGCTTGAATCTCCTCTATACTTGTTATTGTTGCAGACAGTATCGCACAAAAATAATTACTGTCCGTCGCTGACTGGGAGGAGCAGTCGCGCCGCGCGCAGTCCTACATCACCGGACTTAATTTGCCTAATCTTCTCTGTACTTTAGACCGCAGTGGAAACGCAGACAGCAGCAGGTCTGGGGGAAAAGTTCCTGTAAAAAATGTTCCTGGTACAAATTGTTCCGGGTAATTTTGGTGGAAACGGGGCTTTAGTGACCATTATGCTTTGTCATAATCGTGCAGCCCTAACCTGTCGCCATTTGTCTGTGCTGTCGTTAATTTTTCAGCCTCGATGATGTATAGCACTGCAAGTTGTCGTTTCGATTTTTATTTTTTTTGCTCTTTCCAAAACTTAACTTGTACGATTACATTCCATCTCCGTTATCACGAAACCCACGACACAACAAAAACACAGCTCTGATCATGGTGTCCTTCATCCTACCGTTGTTGTCAGCCAACTTGCATCAATTCGGAGTTCCTGCTGACCAGGAAAATGGCCTTTAGGGAATATTTAGTTATCGGCGGGGCCACAGCACTGGTGGCTAGTATAACTGACTTCCTATAACTACCTGGTGGAGCAAACCGTGGTGTTTCATTACTCAGTGTGTCCGGTTAATTTTGATTTGACTGGAAAACATACCTGTAGTGTTTTAATATTCTAGTTGAATTTCATTAAATGTAAGAATGTGTCATAAAAGATGACCCATGACAATGTAAAAATATCCCCTATAAAGGTTAAAAAAAATCTATTTAAGCCGACTGATATTGCATCATGGAGAAGTTCACTTTTCTGAGTCATTCATGAATCACCAGCAGTGTCATTTGCCCCTTGTGACCACATGTTTTTGTTGTCTGCACAGTTTACCAAAGGTGGTGAAGAGACGTGTTAATGCCCTCAAGAACCTCCAGGTCAAATGCGCCCACATCGAAGCAAAGTTCTATGAAGAAGTCCACGAACTGGAGCGAAAATACGCCGCTTTGTATCAGCCTCTCTTTGACAAGGTGAGACATTTCTGCTGTCCGTTCCTCCAGAATGAGTAACATTGGTTTTATACTTGTAAAAGGTGTAGTTTAAGAAGAAACGACTTGCTGTTGTGTGCTAGAAGACAGCACAGTATGTTAAAGCAGTTATATTGACCTGCTGCCTCAGCGGTTCCAACTGCAGCAAACACCAAAGTGTTCTCCAGTGCTGAGATCCTGTGGTCAATCAAGGACACACGAGACAAATGGCCAGCCAAAGAGATGTCTCGCAGAAAATTAAACCTGAGCTGTAGCTGTTTATCCTCTCATAGCACTTTCTCTCTCTCTCTCCCAGTGGAGTTTTGATGTCTGAGAGGCTCAATTAAAAGTCAGGATCCTTCTAGATATTAATGCTTGAGAACATGGCTTTAGTTGCATAAACTGTTTAAATGTTGCATCTAGGGTTGGATGATTGCATTTGCGATATGATGAAACACAAAGGCTGTGATTTACACTCTGGTCATGTGTATGGTTGGGTACCTTTTTAACATTTTTCTGTATTTTGGGGCTGTTTACCTCAATAACTGTAAAGAAACTGAGTAATTTCTAGAAGTGTTTGTGACATTATGCCAGACCTGCCTTGGTCGCTCTGTCTTTGTATTAGGGTTTGGTACCGAACACTGTACTTTTAAGGGCACTGACCGAATTACGTCGATACTACCGAGTAACGTTTCACATAAAATCAATCGGTACCAAATTTCAGTACCTGAGAACGCATCTAGTGATATAGACTAGTGTCTGTGAATATTAAATCGCAAAAAGACTATTTAAATACGAATCCTTCGCGTGTCTGCGAATGAATTCCGTAGACGTGTGGTTTACAGTCTTGAGTTTACCACACGCGCGTGACGGTCACATGTTTCTATCTCTGCCGTCTCATATGAGGACATGAACGCACGAACGTCATCTCCAGAGCCACTGAGAGTCACCTTGAGTATTTTATGGTTTCATTTGAGAAAAATATACCGTCATGTCATAAACACACAAACTCAAAGGTCTTCACGGCAACCCGTCAAAATAAAAGTTTGGCCTAACTTTAACTTAACTCGATGTAATTAACAATACCAACACTAATGTAATAATAATAATAAATGATCAACTTAACTTAATTTTTTTACGTTATAAATTACACATTTTCCTTTTTTTTTTACCATATAAAGCTGTTGTGCAGCACTTTGTTTGACAAAAAAGATAAATTAAATGTCTTCATTTGATTACCAGAAAATATATAACGCATAATTTGTGGGAAATCTTTTCATAGAAATGAAATTAAAAAGAGAGAAAATTGTTGTTTTTATGAATTAAAATAAGTAGCTAGTAGCCTTACTATTTACAAGTAAATATTACAGTAAACAAACATCACAGATAATTGCAGACAGCGACCAGGGTAGGTCTGGCATAATGTCAATAACACTTGTAGAAATGACTTGCAGGTTCTTTACAGTTATTGATGTAAACATCCCTAAAGTACTGAATTTCAGGTAACGGTACCGGTTAAAATATGAACGGTACGCAACTAGGGCTGCACGATTAATCGAAATCGAACCTCAATCGCGATTTGGCTTATGTGCGATTATGAAAATCACAGCCTTTGCACTTTAATTAAATAAATAAATGCCCAGCGTGTCGGTGAAGAACGCTGCTCCGTCTGAAAGCACTGCGAGTTTGAGCAACATGTGTCAAACATCTTCAGAAACTAGTAATGCGACGCGTTCATAAACCTGTTGTCCAACCAAATACAACGTTTAATAACATGTTTTAACTCGCTTCATATTGTCAGTCAAGCTGATGTGGCTTCTTATCACAGAATGTCAATCAGCACTGCATACTTTTATTATGAAAATACCCGAGAACGCTTGAACTCAAATACACCATATCTTGTCGCAGAAGTATTATCTTCATGTTTAATCAGTCCAAGCGTTTCTATCTTCGTTTTATGCAGCCTACAGTGCTTCAATTGAGGGATTTCCCATAGGGATTTCCTGAAAACAATCAAATGTGGAGTTTCTGCTCGAGGGTGCCCTCTAGCCTCCAGTTTGAATGAAACTTTTGGGTAGAAAATAAGAAATAAAACTTCTCTCTAAATAGATTTATATGACAATCCATATGTTTTTCTTCAATGTACAGGAGTTTTAATCCCCACAGTGGATGCATAAGAGGCTCATATTTCATATTAAAGACAGAGACTTGATATCACAGATAAAAAGCACAGATTTGTATAATTTTTTTTTTTTTAACAATGAATCCTTAGACCTTTCTAATGATTTTTAGTCATAGGCTGTCTGCATACTAACAGGTAACCCATGATTTTTAGTTTTCTGTAAAATATAAATTATTATACTGTTATATTTATTCTTAAATGCTCTATTTAAATTTTTTAATGTTATTGTAATAGTAATATTTCTTTTTATTTAGCAATAATAATCTTAATAATTATTAGTCACATTAATATATAAACAGTTATACACACTTTTCATTTGTAAAAAATTTATAAATCGCATTTTAATTCTCAATCGTAATTTTAACCAGAATAATCGCAATTAGATATTCCCAAATCGTGCAGCCCTATACCCAAGCCTACTTTGTATACTGTAATATTTACAAGTACAAAGTAGGCTACTTAATTGAATTCATAATAACAATCAATAATTCGGCATTTCCCCCTTCCCCTGAATTACTGATGGGTGTGAATTGTGCTTTTAAAAAAAAAATAATCACCTTCTTTGACAAGTTTCGCACATCCAGCTGACACACTTTAATGAAGGAAAGTGTTTTCTGTGTTGGCAAATCTTTTGCGAAGTCCCAACAGCCGGATTAGCACAACGCGTCCACTATTCACGACCAAATGATTCCTTTGGACAAATTAATTTTAATGAATGCTTAAAACCACTGATCTGTCCAACACTGAACTCATGAGACGTCACTGTCTGAATCTGTGTATAATTTACTTCTGAAATGAGAACGCTAGTGTGCTTACCCCATTTAGCAAGAGGGGTTCGTAGGATTTAGCCTTAATAATCCACAGTATTTTCAGGTTATTTATATTGACAATGTGCAGTAAAATACCTAAACAATCATTTAGTGTAGACTGGAGTGAGGTGAAACCAGGACAAAGCAAGTTGTTGGCTAGCTGATAATTTTATTCAGTTGTAGGCTATATGGTTGAAAATGAGGCTATAAGTTAAAATACTTAATGCTACTTTTTAATTTTGATATGATTTATATACAAAACTTATGAGGTCTAAATAACTTTTGGTCAAACTATACAATGAATTCTTGTATTTGTTGATTAATGAAGATAAAGAGCTTTAAAAAGTATTGCGTATTACATCGCAATTAGATTATTTTTCCAAAATCGTTCAGCCCTACTTGCAGTACAAATATCAGCATAAGTTTGCACTTTATTCTGGTCAATTACTGACCACTGGACTGTCATTTTAGTATCATATGCTATTATACATGCACACATTATATTTTGTTTTAGTTTACCATAATTGGACCCAAATATTCTGTAAATTAACAGTTTAATGGAAGTTTTGACTTCTAAAAATGCATTTTAAACGTTTGTCTTTAGCGGAGTGATATCGTGAGAGCATCATACGAACCCACAGATGAGGAGTGCGAGTGGAAACAAGATGAAGAGGAAGAGCTGACAGTAAGTAAGCAGGTACAGGTGATCCATACCTGCATGCTCTTCAAATGCCACATCGTTGATGTCATCCTTGTATAATGATTTATGCGCTCATAACTTGACTCGGTCTGGCTCTTTGCCTTCATCAGGAGGAAATGAAGGAAAAGGCCAAAGTGGAGGAAGAGAAGAAAGATGAAGAAAAGGAAGACCCTAAAGGAATCCCAGAGTTCTGGCTCACAGTTTTCAAGAACGTCGACCTTCTCAGTGAAATGTTGCAGGTAGGGAGAGAACGGCCAAACGTGGGATCACTAGGGAGTGGTTGTGACCGTAGACCGAGTTTAAAAGCAGGTCGTGCAACATGGGTATTTACAGCGGGTGGTTTCTTTTTGGGAAATGTAGGTCTGGTCCTTGCTGCCATCTAGTGATGTGTGAGTGCACCTTGCAACTTTTTTTAGATAATTAAACGGGCATCATGAAACAGCAGATATATATACACACACACACACTCCGGAATTATTTAATTATTTACAGTTTTATTAGAACATGACACTCAGGCTAGATAATCAGGGTTATTAGAGTTGATGTTAACTAAAATGTATATTTATGCATTTGGCAGATGCTTTTATCCGAAGCGACTTGCATTGCATTCAATGTACACATTTGTCAGTTCTTGCTTTCCCTGGCAATCGAACCCATGACCTTGACGTTGCTAGCGCCACACTCTATTGTTTGAGCTACAGGAAAGCAATTAAAAAAATTTAATAAACCTATTTTATTTCAGGCAATTAGCAAAGCAACATTCTCATTTTCTTTTGTAATTAAAATTGTAAAAAAAAATAGCATTTTAATTCCGTCCAAAATAAGTTTTACAAATGTGAGTACTGTGTATAATTATAATTATGTATATGTAAATGCACACATGCGTGTATATATTTAAGATACATTTTATATTTATATGGAAATTTATATAGAAGATAAATTGTATAAATGTGTATATAAATGCAAATATTTCTTAAATATGGAGTGACACGCACGCATCCACACATGTGTATATATACATGCATAAACGCATACATTTTGGATACGATTTATAATCGATTGTTCAGCACTAGAATAAAATCTCTATAGACATTATTAAAACAAGCAAATGCAACTAAATCTATAACTAAAATTAAAATGATAGTGGAAAATGCAAAAATAACATTAAAAATATTAAACTATAATAGAATCTGTTCTAAAAGAATACTGTGGTTAATGTCACTTGCATTCATTATTTGCTTTAATAAAAAAATGCACATAATAATGAAAATTAAGTGGTTATTTTTTTTCCCCCTGTCCAAGGAACACGATGAACCAATCCTCAAGCACTTACAAGACATTAAAGTCAAATTCTCTGACGCCGGCCAGCCAATGGTGAGCCTAAAAGTCGTTGTCGTCTTGTGACGTCTTACACTCACAGTTCACTCACTGTTTTGTGTGTTTGGTTTCTCTTTTTAGAGTTTCACATTAGAGTTCCACTTCGAGGCCAATGATTTCTTCACAAACACAGTCCTGACAAAGACCTACAAAATGAGGTCTGAGCCGGATGAGTCCGATCCCTTCTCATTCGACGGGCCAGAGATCATGGGCTGCACAGGGTACGGCTCAACCTTTGCCTCTTACTCCATTGATATGACAGTGTGAGTGTGGAGACTGAATATCTGTGTTTTCAGTTGCACGATCGACTGGACTAAGGGCAAGAACGTCACACTGAAAACAATTAAGAAGAAACAGAAACATAAGGGACGTGGCACAGTTAGGACGGTCACCAAGACGGTCCCCAATGATTCATTCTTCAACTTTTTCTCACCACCTGAAGGTAGAAAATCCTTAACTAGATGGCTTTTTTTTTAAATATATATACACATGTGAACATCATTGTATTAGTTAATCAGAGAATAGTATTTGCTGATAATGACATGGTCTAAACCTTTCTTTCTTTTTAGTTCCAGAAACTGGTGATCTGGTGAGTTTTTCTTTCTTTCTTTCTAGCCATGAATTTCATTGACATTTTGTATCTTTATTCTAAATTTAGATACACTCTTACAACAAAAAGGCTCTTTATTGGCATTGATGGTTCCATGTAGGGGTCTGCGACATCTTTGTTGTTTTAACAATGTGCGATCTGACATTTTTAGAGTATCCCTCACACCCACCCAGAGAGCGCATGCATACACTACGTGATGTAGTCGTTTTGGTGCGCACTTCGCCTGCACGCTTTCACTGCGTGATTTGGTCTATATTTATGTAATTTAATAGTTAATGAATATCACACGAAGAGTGCTGTTTTCTCCAGGTATCAGCATAAAACATTGATTTTTATACAAGTTTACTAAACAAAAATGTAATATTAATTGATTTTATCTTAGATCAAGATGAGATGTATTTTAGACACCGTTTGGCCTTTTTTTTTTTTTTTTTTTTTTTTTGGCCAACAAAAATAGTTAAAATAGGTCAATGTCACTGAGTAGCGCACGGAGGTATAAATCAGCTTTTTGAATGAATCGTTTGAATCTCAATGACTCGCTCGCTAAAGTTGACTTGCTGCCAGCTACTGCCGGATTTAATTTCACATGTTCACATTTTTTCATGTTTTAAATCATTTCAAATATCAATTCTCAACATTTTTATGTTTAAAACCTCAATATTATGCATTTGTTATTAATTTGTTACCTGAGCATTAAACGGCAAAATGCAGCTTCTGTTTCCTCTCAGTTGCAAAGATGAATTTTGTTCCTACTTATTTAATTTGATTGGTAATAGCACAATTGTGTCTTTATTATAATGAAATTTGATTACATTTATTAAATTGAGACAAAATATGATGCATGCATATAATTAGGTTATATTTTAAATTAGAAATTTATTGGAAAATGATTTTTCACTGCTGTGAACTGACCAACACACTGAATATGAATGTCAAAAACTTAAGGAGTCAGCTGACCACGGCAGTCCTAAACCTGCCAAAAGTACCAGCACAATAACACAGCAAAATATTGTTCAAATCCTAGAAAATATTGATATAATTTGTCAATATCGCAAACCCCTAGTTCCATGAAGAATTTAACGTCCATGGAATCTGTTAACTGAAATGATTCTTCTATAGCATGCATGTTGAGTAATCTGATATTTTGGCAAGTAAAGATGAACTCTCTAGGTTCTAAATCAGTGTCTGATGGTTTGTTTTTGCTGTGTGTTTAGGACGAGGACTCGGAGGCAGTGTTAGCAGCAGACTTTGAGATTGGTCACTTCATCCGCGAGCGTATTGTTCCCAGGGCGGTGCTGTACTTCACTGGGGAGGCCATCGAAGACGACGATGATGACGTGAGTGAATGACACGTCTCCTTTGTCATGAAGCGAGATGCTTTATTTCCAAACATCTGACCTCTTTGTTTCTGTTGCGTTTGCCAGTATGATGAGGAGGGAGAGGAAGCTGACGATGAGGTTCGTTTTCATTGGTTCGTCTGTTTTTATCGTCTTAATGCCCTCGCCTGTTTGTAAACTCTGTTTGTGATTTGCAGGAGGGTGAAGAGGAGGCAGATGAGGAAAACGATCCAGACTATGAGCCCAAGGTAAGAGTCCAGATGTCCATCAGTGCTCCTCACGGCTGATACTGAGATCTCAACATACAGAATACATGCTGTCACCTCCACTCATGCATCTCCGCCTGTCAAATGCTAATTCTCCTGGCAAAAATCATATTGTTACCGTCTTTGGTACATTCAAATCCAAGTGAAAACACTTGATCATTCTCTTGCCGAGTAGGTGAATGACTGCAGTGTTGGCGTCATCTGTGTGAACATCGGTTTGGCTGTTAGTGCAGGAGCGTTTAGACCTTAACCCTGATTTATAAATACTACAGTGCAGCTCTAAAACTGTTGAATACACGCTGCCCTACAAGGGCCATTTGCACAGAATCTGAGCATGGTTGAGTAATGCATCAGTACTTGCTTCAAGTGGTCAAGGTTCAGGATGGAATGATTTTCCTCTGGCATTACTGAAATGCATTACAATATTTGCTAATTTGTAATATTGCTTGCTTAATTTTTAAATGCTTGAAGACTCTCGTGCGCACCGGGAAGATTATCGCCAGCGTTTTTCGACACGTCTTTGTTCATACCAAAGCGATTTTCACTGGCGGCGTGCCTAGTGGACATGCAAATTCACTCCCTGACAGTAGATGCCACTTTTGATTTGATTGCCGATCAAATAGGATTCGATGTAAACTCGCCAGCGAATCCAATTTGATCTGCAGTTCCTCTCCATAACTCCCTCTCATCGAGATTTGTATTCGCTTTGTCATTTAAAGTTCTTTGTGTTCAGACATCAAAGAGACCAGCAGCTCTACATTCATCTTGCCTTGTTGCATCTTTGTCGTCGTCTTGGGTATCAGTGTGCGCGTCAACCATTTTGTACTTGAGCACCACCAAGTCTCGTTTTACTGTAACTTAAGCAGCTCCAGGCATGTTGGAAAAAAGCGCCAATCTCATTGGTCGGACGGTTTTTAACGTGGCATGTCAAACCAAAAAAGGTGTTTTTAAAAAGAAATTACGCTTTTACACCTTGCGTTTTGCGCGAGTGTCTGTGTGCACTCACCTTCGTTAAGTCACATGGCGTTAAACGTCGATAATCATCCTGGTGTGAACAAGCCTTTACTCTGAAGTACTTAAAGGTGCAGTGTGTGTGTGTGAAGTTTAGTGGCATCTAGTGGTGAGGTTGTGAATTACAATCACCTACCCCTCCCTTTCGAAGCACGACACGGGACAAAAATGCCATCGGAGAAAGCGACTAGGGCTCTGTAGAGAAGTTTGTCCGTTTAGGGCTACTGTAGAAACATGACGGGGCAAAATGGCGATTTCACTGTACAGGGACCTGTGAATGTATGAAGATGGAAACTGCTCATTCTAAGGTAATAGACATAACGGTTCATTATGTAAGGTCTTCATACACCGCTGAAAACATAGTTATGTATATTATATTGCATTTCTGTCAATAGAGCCTCATAAATACTACACACTGCACCTTTAAGTATTAAGCCATGTTGCGTTTTTTTTTTTTTGACTTCAGATAAATCAAGCAGGTCCGCCTCCCTAGAATATCATACAAATCACTTAATTGTTCAGCCGAATCGCTGTTCTGGATGAGATTGAAGCACCACTGCACGTTTATCTTCTCGGCACCAGAGGCGTTTTTCACGAACTTCTCTCAGCATGTCCAAGCTCTGCCCATGCATCGTATCTTTTTCTCAAAGCATGCACTTGACTAATCAAACATCAATGTAGAGTCGTTCAGAGTAGGAAAATATTGACTTTTGTAAGCGACGGCATAATTAACATGTTAACTTTTCAAGCACTTTGGCACCTTGTGAGTTCCTCTCTAAATTTCTCCTCACTAGGTATAAGTGATGTCTGTAGTAACCCTGCCCTGGTAGGTAACGCTCCTGAATCAGTGTGTCCCTCCCTGACCCTCCTGTTGCGTTTTGAATCCCTTCCCATCATTCCACACTAATCACTAACACTCTTGGCTCTGTTGTTGTGCTTGTTTTCCCACTCTTTAACCATCGTGAGTTGGCATTAGCATCTGTATGTTGAAGCATCCGGTTTGCTCTCCGAATTAAACCCTGATTTGACTTGTTGTGTGCTGGAGTCTTTTCACGCTGAGGGTGGAAAAGACCGTCCGTACTCGTTCCGTCATGCCATTGGTGGAGGCCAGTGTCCGTCATTGCTGTGCCATCCTTAGGGCCCTATGAAATGTTAACTTTTTTTGCCAAAATTTTCCCCATTTTTAATTCTTCTGGATTAAACCCAACACTTTCCTTTTTTTCTGTTTTATTTCTTTCCTATTTTTAATTGTGTTCCATTTAAATTTTTATGGATTTCGTTTGAATGGTTTCATTCAATTTTAATATTTCTAGATTTATTAACACAATTGATCAAATGCATGAAGATATGAAACGTGTATATTAATTGCCAATTTTTAATTAATAATTTATAATGCAATCAAAATTAAAACACTCCACATCAGAGGTTTACTGTAAAAATTAAAAGGAGTGCTTTTTTTCCTCCGAGTAAATTCTGGTGTACAATATTAATATATGTGCTATCCTTAGGGCCCTATGAAATGTTTTATTTTTTTCCGCAAAAAGGTTCCCTGTTTTAATTCTAACTTCTAATTATTTTTTAAATATTTTTTTTAATTCTGTTCCATTATTATTTCTGGATTGTTTCATTAAAATTGAATTAAATTTTATCAATGTCAATTTTAATATTTCTAGATTTATCAGATTTATCAAAAACATGAAAATATAAAATATTGCCTATTTAATTAATATTTTATAATGCAATCAAATAAAAAAAAACTGCACATCAGAGGTTTACTGTAAAAATTAAAATGTGGAGAAAATTCCTTAAATTATTATTATGAGAAGTACATTCTGTGTACATTAATATATTTGCTATCCTTAGAGCTCTTTAAAACAGGTTTTATTTTTTTGCACAAAAATGTTCCCCTTTTCATTCTAATTTCCATTTTTTATTTTTTTATTTATTTACTTGTTCCTTTTTATAAAAAAAAATTCTGGATTTTGTTTTAATAATCAGAAAGCATGTCTAATCAAGATACAATTTAAAATAGAAACTTATGATTTTTTCCCTTTTTATTTAATTCTGTTCCATTTAAAAATGTTCTGGGTTGTTTTAATTAAACCATCAAAACATGTCTAATCAATTTAAAATGGGAACTTTTTCAGAAATTGTTGATTTTAATATTTCTAGATTTAACACAAATTTATCAAAAACATAGATATAAAACATTGCCAATTTACTAAATATTATAATGCAATCAAATAAAAACAACACGCTACACATCAGGTTTACTGTACAAATTAAAACATGGAGAGAATTTAATATTCCTTAAATTATTACAGTACATTCTGGTGTGCATTAATATATTTGCTATCCTTAGGACCCTATGAAATGTTTTATTTTTGCCAATTTTCCCTGTTTTAATTGCTGCTTTCTCTACATTTAATTTGGTTCTAATTTTAATTTCTGGATTTCGTTTTAATGGTTTAATTCAGTTAAGTATGTCTAATCAAGATATAATTTAATATGAGTTTTTTCTATTAATTTTCTTTTCAAATAGGAACTTATGACCCCCCCACCCCTCAGAAAATGTCGATTTTAATAACACAAGTATATAAAATACATGAAGATATAAAACATTTGCCAATTTAACTAATATTTAAAAATGCATTCACATAAAAATAACGCACTTCACATCAGAGGTTTACTGGAAAACGTGTTCCTTAAATGCATTATTCCTCAAAGTACTGCTATACAATAATGTATTCACACAATTATCTTCATGGGTCATGAAGACCTGAATTTGTGTGGCATGATGATAGTTTTATCAAGTGAAATGATAAAATGCTTGTGAATTTATTCAATCCGTGTTTTCCGCATCGTGTAAATCCTAGAGCCCTCCGTCCCTCAGTGTGTGTGGCCGTGTGATTGGCTGAGTGACCCAGCTGTTGTTTTTACAATTGAAATGCGAGAAGTAACCCGCCCTCCTTCTCTTGGTGCTTTACAGAAGGATGCCAACCCCCCAGAGGAGTGCAAACAGCAGTGATGGCGGCGTCCGCCTCCTTCAGGATCCCCCTACACTGTAACGGCTTCAAACAAACATAGTTACTTACCGCCTTACAATGTTTTGTATTTTTCTTGGTAGAAATAATTGAAGAATAAATAAAAGGGTTTCAAGATTTTTGTTACAAAAAAAGAAAAAAAAACAACTCCTGTTGGGAGCCGTTGCTCATGACGCATAGTATTTTACTAGACCGGTTTCTTTCCTTTTCGTTTTCCTTTTTCTCTCTGTATAAATGGTTAGAATGCAGAAAATCATCCCTCAAAGCATGACACTTGTTTCTTCACTGCTAAACTAGTTGGGTTCTCGTGAAGTCTTTTGTATTGCTCTTAGACAACAGCTGTGGAAAGACTGTCCCGTTTACAGGAAAAGTGGTTCCTTTACGCTCTGAGCAACCAAAGCGGCGTCACAGAGAGCGTCCGTCTCCACAGGGTGGCACGAAGGCGCTCGTTCATTCAGTTTAAACCCCTCTGTGTAATCCGGCTAAATCCGTTAAAACATTCCACCGTTCCCGCTATAGTTGCAAAACTGTTTTCCGTCGGTGGTGACTGATGTACATTCCACATTCGTCCTCCAGTAGACGCTGCATGACCGTCTTTTTTTTTTTTTTTTTCCTCCTATGAGCACTTTGTACTTTTCGTCATGTATTGGTAGCGTCTCTTTCCAACGTCGATTAGACCAAGCGCTTAACGTTACGCTGGCTTGCCGTTATTCAGGTGGGTTCTCTGCTCCATGCATCTCTCCAGAATGCACTTACTATGATCCCGACCTCATTGGAGGATTAGACTTTGAATGCGAGAACCTGATTGGAGGAGCCAGTTTCTGGTTTGTTTCCGAGCTCGGCCCTGAGTGATGTTTGTTGAGTAGTCTGTGGTGACACGCCACCCTCTGTTTGGCAGGCCTATCACTGTGAAGGGGTGCGATCGACTGTGTGTGTGTGTTAGTTTGTGTGTGTGTGTGTGCACTCAGAGGAAGGTCTTCAACGTCTCCTCTCACTCGTAGCGCAGCCCAGCAGGTCTGAAGCAGATAGAGCAATATTTTCACTCAGAAACCCCAAACGCCGCAGTGTCCCGTGTCTCTGTGCACACGTCTAGCGCAGGGCGTCCGGCTCGTCGATTAGCAGCAGGGGGTCTTTCTGGTTCCCCTCAGCAGCTGTTGTCAAAGTAAAATGCCATGCTACAAAATACTAATGTACTCAATAACTGTACGTGGATGTATATTCATGAAAAATAAATTGGTAAAATGTGCACGCCCTGGTCTTTTTGGTTTTATTCTCACCTGTATTGTCATTTTAGACAATGTTATGATGGTCTGTGGCGATTTTTGTGAATATTTGTAATCGTTCATGGACTCCACTAGGCGGCAGTGTTGAGTTTAAATGATCAATTTTCACTTTATTTTAATGTGCAATCATTTAAGTAATTAAAATAGCCTTATTACTTATCAAACTATAAGTGACCTGTAACCAATAAACCATATTCACTTATCATAATACACTTATTCATATTTAATATCACTTGATGGTTAAAAAAAACATCGAGGAGAGTAAAACTAGACTTATTGCAGATTTTTTCTCCTTAGTGGATTTTTAGCTCTTTTTATAGATTGAATATGCTTGTTCATTTGATTCAGATATTACAAAATGTTAAAATATTTAAAGTGGGCAATTTCACTGCTTTATTAGCACATTGTAATCATATATTAACATGTATATTTAATCTGATATTTGACATTTTTAATGTTTGCACTTCATGTTTTGGTATTACATAACATTGTATTTGAATATTTATACAGATATTAGTTTTTCATAGATATGTTAATGCTAGTTGTCACATTTTAGGCATTTTTATGTCTCCTCCTAAATGTTGGTGTTAAATTTACATAATCAAACAATTTAGTTTATGAATTTTGCAATTGTTGCATATAAATAAATGACCAATACACCATATTTAATGATAATGGCAAGATCGTCTCACTTGATGGTTTAAAAGTTTAAAGAATTTAACCTTTTTTTTTTCTTGCAGATTTATGGGAGATTGAATATGCGTATTGATTTGTTTCAGACATTGCAAAAGTATATTAGGACAGTTTTATATCCCAAGTTTTGAATGTTAAAATGAATATTTAAATTCAAGTATTTCACTGCTTTATTAGTACATATTGTGATTTATATATAAATGCTGTTTTTATAGTCATTTAATATATTTTTTATAATATATAAAATCACGATTTCACAATTTAATGTTTTTATTTAATGTTTTGGATTTTACTATAACATTTGAATATTGATACCGATATTAGTTTATTTAATTGAAATTTTACACAAACATTTAGGAAGAGATCATATAAATACCTAAATATGACAATAGCATTGTGTTAAATTGCATAATGCAACAAAGATTATGAATCTCATAAATGTTGCCTATAAGTAACCAATAAATAATTTACTTAATGTTGCTAGCAAGATCATCTCACTTGATGGTGTAAATCTAAACTAGACTTATCACAGGACAATTCATCCTTAATGGCTTTTTATTGCCATTATTTTGTTAGACTTATGATGGGAAATTTCAATATGTATAAATTGGATGTTAAAATAATCAGGCCTATTTATATTCAAATATTTCACTGCTTTATTATATTGTAATTAAATGGGATATACTAACTCTTAATCTGACATTATAATATTTGCATTTCACATGTTTTGGTGTTGCATAACATTGTTTTTAAATGATAATAGTTTATTTAATAAAAATATAAACATATTCACAACGTTAACTGATTACATAATTGTATTGCCATATTTTATGCATTGATGTGATGTATATTAAATTACATAATGCAACATTAAGATTATGATGCCTAGGTAGACACCTCTGTTGGTGTTGAGACACGGTCCATGATGGACTCGAGTGTGTGTGTGTGTGCTGATGTTGCCGAGTTGAGCGCGCGTGCTTCACTAATGCAGTGGGCGGTCCGCCCGTGAAAGAAAACCCCCGTGCACGCTCTGTCCCGATCATCAGAGAGTCCTCGCAGAGCCGGGACACCCGTCCGTCCGCTACACATAACCCCAGTCCCAACCCGAACCCAGACCCACACAGGCTCGTTTCATGCTGAGGCGATGCTGGAGTCCGCTGGCGGCGCGCGCGTGCTGAAGGAGGGCGCGCTGGAGAAGCGCAGTGACGGGCTGCTGCAGCTGTGGAAGAAGAAGCGCTGCGTGCTGACCGAGGACGGACTGATGCTTCACCCGCCCAAACACCACCACCAACACCACCACCACGACACCGGCTGCAAGGTAAAGGAGCTGCACTTCGCCAACATGAAGACCGTGGACTGCGTGGAGCGCAAGGGGAAGTACGTGTACTTCACGGTGGTGATGTCTGAGGGCCGAGAGATCGACTTCAGGTGCCCGCAGGACGAGGGCTGGAACGCGGAGATCACGCTCCAGATGGTCCAGTACAAGAACCGCCAGGCGATCCTGGCCGTCAAGTCCAGCCGGCAGAAGCAGCAGCAGCTGCTGGTGGTCTCCTCGCAGAAGATGGTCCGAAACGCGCAGTAGGACGCCGGAGAGCCGCGGAGCCTCTCCGGAGGGCTCCAGATCAAGGGACGCTCCTTGGGATGCGCATTACAGCAGAGCGGACGTCGCTTCGGTGTCACCTTGCGCACTTGGACGCGCGTAAAGACGCTCTTCATGCATCGAAGGACATCACAGCCGAATCGCATTCTAATACGAGCCGGGAATATCTCCTCTGAGACTGCAGGGGGGGCCGGGGCAAGTTGTCACACCGAGGTTTTGAGTCGAAAGTGCGTTTGTGTGAGCGCTCCTATTGTCCAGCAGTGGTTACACACATCTAATCTTCAATTAGGGTCAGTTGTGTGGATTCTGCCCTCCAAATAACTGGGATGTATTAAGGTGAGAGGGAGCTAGATTGTATTAGGTCGGGGCAAGTTGTCACACGATGCAATGAGTTAAAATCTATGATTTTTAAAAAAAAATTATTTGGCTAAATTTAGTGTCAAAAAATGAATTCCCATTGTGACAACATGCCCCAAATGAACCGTACCATGGTGTGAATGCTCATTTGATTTCTGAAGTTATCTGCATGAAAGGTGTGACAACTAACCCCGGTCTCTCTGACATGCTCATGGGTTGTAAATGTGAAATGCCTTTAGTGCATCATCGTCCGTCTGTCTTGAACAGTTTCATTTGTCTTGTGCGCCTCTGGACGTGCAATCGATATCTTCCAGGAGGCCTGAAAGGCCAATTTGTCACGGTCCGGATCGCAGTCTGCATGTGCAGGGATATTAAAGAGACCACCTGAGAATCAGAACACATCCAGTGGACGGGGATCCTGTCAGATCCACCACCAGATCTGACTCTGATGCTCCACCAGTGGAGCGTTTAAATCTTCTCTGCGTTTGATTATATATTTATTTGTACATATATTTTGTAACGGGCCATTTGCATATCTAAATGTTGGGTTATGTCATTTTTTTTTTTTTACATAACTGGTTTGAATGGAAGATTCACATTTGACCAACACTGGTTTTAACGGTGCATCGTTGGTTCTTTTTGTTGCTATGTTCAAACCAAAGACTTCTACATCATGTTGACATGTCGTAACTCATGCTCTGTTAAGGTTCATTCATTTGGACTATGAACGTTGACCGTGCCATTGACCTCAGTCAGTGTAGACGCCATATTTGATGCCGCGATTGATTCCCCCCCCCCCGCTGGAAATGGGCAAAAACACCAGGAAAATGTCGTCTCATCGCAGCCGAAATGAAATGCGGCCTCTATCCTGACTGGGGATGTTGTTCTGTGTATTCTGATCAATAGTGCGTTACGGAAAACGTCTCAGTCGAATGCACGGCAACAGAACTAGATATTGTTGATTCATCAAGAAATGCCCGATGATCTGCTTTTGAGTCCTGCGCGTGACAATGCCATTTTCTGATGGAACGGTGTCGTTCCTTACGCTGTTGTGAATGCCACTTTCATACCTTTGAAATATACATTCCATTTCAAATGAATGTTGCATCTTTGTCTGTGTTTTTGGGGATTTCAGAACGAACAAATGGCATGCACTGAGACATGTCAAATGTCAACTAACTTAAAGAGTTAGTTCACCCAAAAATGAAAATTCTGTCATTAATGACGTCCCCTCATGCCGTTGGACACCCGTAAGACCTCCGTTCATCTTCAGAACACAAATGAAGATATTTAAGTTGAAATCCGATGGCTCAGAAAGGCCTCCATTGGCACAATGCACTGTACACTCTCAAGACCCTTAAAAGGTACTAAAGACGTCGTTACAAAGTCCATCTCACTACAGTGGTTCTACAATCACTTTATGAAGCGACGAGAATAGTTTTTGTGCGCAAAAAAAACTCTAAATAACGACTTGTATAGTGATGACCGATTTCAAAACAAAATCATGAAGCTTTGAAGCGTTATGAATCAGCGAGTCGATTCATGATTCGGATCGCGTGTCAAACTGCTGAAATCACGTGACTTTGGCGATCCGAACCACTGAATAGACTCACTGATTCATAACGCTTCAAAGCTTCATGTCATACTTATTTAGGTTTTTTTGCACACAAAAACTATTCTTGTCGCTTCATAAAGTGATTGTAGAACCACTGTAGTGAGATGGACTTTGTAACGACGTCTTTAGTACCTTTTATGGGTCTTGAGAGTGTACAGTGCATTGTGCCAATGGAGGCCTTTCTGAGCCATCGGATTTCAACTCAAATATTTTCATTTGTGTTCTGAAGATGAACGGAGGTCTTACGGGTGTCCAACGACATGAGGGGACGTCATTAATGACAGAATTTAAATTTTTAGGTGAACTAACCCTTTAAATTAGGTTGCTTCAAACTCTTGCTTAGCCTGGCTCCGCCCTCCTACGTACTTCCGCTCAATTTTCATTTTCCTTCAGTACTCCGTCTGGGACTGCGGTATAGTCTTAGGTTTCCTCAGAACAAAATTTTGACTGAGAACGATGACGTTGATGTCGTGCGCTATACTTTGAGTTGTAGTTCAGTAATGGCGGCAGAGAAAAGATGCGAGCGAAACCATTCATTCTGTTGTGGCACCGCTGCCGAATATCCAGAAGTTAAAGCCGGAGCAAGAACAATCTTTGCTGAGTTTCATTGGTGGCCATGAGGTTGTGTCCGCTGCTCGCTCCGTTAGTGGTGAAGGAGTTGCTGAATCCCCGGTAATTGTTTCTTGTGCGGTCGGAAGGTATTGTCATCATTTACAGGGGCTAGTCAGTGATTTTATTGCCGTCCGTCTCCCACCACCCGCGTGAAAATCCCCGGCTGAATTACCTACTGTTTTAGACAAACACCAAGGTCGTGTGGTCCTTTAATTGCTGTCCGAATCCACATCTCTGCGTTTTCAAGAATATATCACTTCAAAATTCACTGTTTATATCCTTTTTGACCCCTGCAGAGCACCATACGGTTGCGCTTCGCTGTAATTTGGATGCATTTCTAGACTTGTATTTCTTTAAATGCTGGGAAGTATTTACAAGAGCAATGCATTTCATCACCGCTCAAAAAATAAAAGAAGAAAAGCACGTAAACATTTGAATTGGGCCGTTATTTACAGAAGCATTTATTCTTTTCATACCAAGCATATGACATTTTATTTACAGTATACAATCATGTTATGGACCACGTGAGCAGCGCGTTCCCGATCACAAAACTCTCCCCTCCACCGTGAATAAATCACCATCCGAATGCACAAGGTTTTATCACTGAGGTGGCTGCACAGTTATTTCTACGGACTTCCATGTGAGAAATAAAGGCGAACGGCGCATGACACACGTCACGACCAAACGTTAGCGATTGGTAGATCCAGAGTGGCTCTGAGCAGATCCAATAGTTTTAAACTTCAACAGAGTTCCCGCCTTCAAGGAAGTAAACGCTTGTCAATGGAGAGTGGCCAGACTCTCTGTACAAATGAAATGTATGAGAGTCTGGTAGGACCAGGCTAACTCTTGCTCTGCCTTGACTTGAAAACTAGTCGTAGAAGATTTGCATTGCATTATGAATCGCAGTCACATGCTCGTGTTCCAGGCCTTATCGTTCACGTTTCCAGTGCGTCTCGTGTCGTCGGCTCTGTGATGCACTCGCCCGTCTTCCTGAGCTATAAGTGGAAGCTGTTTCCTAGAATAATATTTCACTGTCAGAGCTGTCAGTAAGACGAAGTGTTGGTCACGCATCTTTGCCTCCGAACGCACACGGAGAACCCGGCTAACTTAATTAAAACCCGGACGCTAAAATCAGAACGAGCACCCAATGCAGGACCACCGTGTGTGTGTTATTGGATACACATGACCTTTGTAGACGAGGACGGCTTCATTACATCACACTACTGTACTTTAGTGTCATGTAATAGTTCCTGTGTGGATTTGGGATGTGGGTGGTAGGGTAGATGCTTAAGAACTCATGCATGTGTGCTTTTCAGTACATGGCTGAGATTCTTTCAAAGGCCTCGCAGGGCATTATGGGTGACAGTGTGTAAAAATGGCAGACTGTCTCATTCTCTGGCCAACGTGCACACACCCCGATTATCTATTTTTACGCTTGTACACCTCTGTGTAATCTGAGTTGTGTTCCAGGAATGTCACTCTTATAGATGCTGATCTCATGTGTTTACGAACCACATCCGTTTGTCACACTCTGGGTTAAAGGCAAGCCAATTTGGGCTGTTTTCAACCCAAAGGCTGGGATAATATAGGGTTAATTTGACCCAGCAAATTGGGTTGTTTATTTTACCCAGCATAGTTGATAAAGTTTTACTATAATACTATAATTAATGTCTACGGATTAACTTAAATCCTCTAATCTTTAAAAAAAATCCTCAACACAAACACTGGCTTGCATGATAATTCCTAATGTCTGACTCAGGATCTGGTAACACAACAATTACCCAAACACTGGGTTGTTAAGTCTGACCCAGGAGTTGATTAAACAAAAACTACCCAAACACTGGGTTGTTAAGTCTGACCCAGGAGTTGATTAAACAAAAACTACCCAAACACTGGGTTGTCACGTCTGAACCAGGATCTGGGTAACACAAAAACTACCCAAACACTGGGTTGTCACGTCTGACCCAGGACCTGGTAACACACAAACTACCCAAACACTGGGTTGTCACGTCTGACCCAGGATCTGGTAACACAAAAACTACCCAAACACTGGGTTGTCACTGACTCAGGATCTGGGTAACACAAAAACTACCCAAACACTGGGTTGTCACGTCTGACCCAGGATCTGGGTAACACAAAAACTACCCAAACACTGGGTTGTCACGTCTGACTCAGGATCTGGGTAACACAAAAACGACCCAAACACTGGGTTGTCACGTCTGACCCAGGATCTGGGTAACACAAAAACTACCCAAACACTGGGTTGTCACGTCTGACTCAGGATCTGGGTAACACAAAAACGACCCAAACACTGGGTTGTCACGTCTGACCCAGGATCTGGGTAACACAAAAACTACCCAAACACTGGGTTGTCACGTCTGACTCAGGATCTGGGTAACACACAAACTACCCAAACACTGGGTTGTCACGTCTGACCCAGGATCTGGTAACACAAAAACTACCCAAACACTGGGTTGTCACTGACTCAGGATCTGGGTAACACAAAAACTACCCAAACACTGGGTTGTCACGTCTGACTCAGGATCTGGGTAACACAAAAACGACCCAAACACTGGGTTGTCACGTCTGACCCAGGATCTGGGTAACACAAAAACTACCCAAACACTGGGTTGTCACGTCTGACCCAGGATCTGGGTAACACAAAAACTACCCAAACACTGGGTTGTCACGTCTGACTCAGGATCTGGGTAACACAAAAACGACCCAAACACTGGGTTGTCACGTCTCGTAAATGGCATTTATTGCACTATTAAGACTTTCAAACGAAAACATAGGCCTATTACATCCAATCTGAATGGGATGTCAGGCCACTTCGTGATTTGAATTTTGTGCTGTATTGTACTTCTGCACTAAACCAGGGTTATTGTTTGTTTCTTTGGACATTTTCACATCCTCTTGAATACGTTTTTTTATCCGCACTCTTCCTAAAATGATCAAACATGCGCCACGTTAGATTCTCATATCACTGCAACAGAAACCACTGGCCTGTGACGTTTTGGCTGGAGCTTCAGCAGTGTTTCTGCTGCAAAATCATTGTAATTTTCGAATTGCCAGTTAATCGGTGTAATCATTTACTCCTTCCGGCAGTCGTGTGGAATTAAACGAAAGCTAATTATCAGAGCAGGAGGTGTAGGATGGAGAGATGCGCTGAAAACGAGCCAATGACAGAGCCGGAGGGCGGCAGTGAACCTTCAGCGACTGCTTTATTAATGTATTTGTCATTTGTTTTCTTGTGTAAGTCATAAGCTCAGTTCCAGAACCATGTGAACGGTCTCGCCGTCTACATAGGCAGCATCCTAAATGAAACCTATAATAGTTCTCCGTATTTGAAGCACACGGGCAAAGCAACTCCCAAACGATTCAGTTTGATGAATCAATTTCAGTAAGCTAATGTCATGATGATACACTATTAGCAAACGAAGCATACGACTAATAAACACCAAGATACATATGACGCAAATATTGGTTAACAGTGCATTTCTTATTATATTTTCAGTTTTGAAATAAAACGGGCTGTTATAATTTGGTTTTAGTCGTGGATACTTCTTGGGCCAAAACCTTGTGAATGTCAGCTGATGGTAATGAGTGTCAGATTAACCCATGTGAAACTCTAGCTAGTTAGATATTTGCTATTAAAAGGATATTTGTTATTAACTTCATGGCTGTTGAAAGAGCTGACAAAGACACGTCGGATATGTTGTCTTCCAGTCAGCTGCCTTTCAGATGAGGAACAAAGTTAATAAACAGTGTCTGGTATTCCCCCCCCCCCCAAAAACAAGCATGTGATTTCAAACATGACCGAATTGACTAACCATCTCTAATGAACATTTCCGAAGAGCTGATGAAAGGATTTGACTAAAGGAGACGGTTTCTTTAATCACAAGCAGAGCGTTTAACAAATGTGTGATCCTGGACCACAAAACCAGTCATAAGTCACGCATTTGTGGCAATAGCCACACTGTAAAAAAAAAAAAACAATGTTTTTTTCTTTTCTTAATTCAAATAAAGAGCAAAAACAATAATTTTACAGAAATTTACATAAATTTTTTTTAGTGAAAAACACTGTTATTTTACAGATTTTTTCCTTGTTTAAATTAAGATATTTTACTTTAATTTTACGTTTTTTTGTTTGGCAGCCGAAGCTGCCAGTCAATTACCATTTTTTAACAGTGTTAAACTGTTATTTTACAGATTTTTTCTTGTTTAAATTAAGATATTTTACTTTAATTTTACTGTTTTTTTGTTTGGCAGCCAGTCATTTACCATTTTTTTACGATTTTTTTTTTACAGTGAAACTAATAAGATTTACTTTAAAATTATAAAGAATAATGTTAAATTGTGAGTATGTACATAAACCTTTAATATAATGAGCTAAATATTTTATTACAGATTAGTTCTGTCATTTTACATACATTTGTATGTAATTTAAGAAAACAGAAAAATACTGTATAAATAATACAGTAATTTCCCTGTATACAAAATGAGAATGACTGTGATTTGTCATTAATGATAAAATAATGGTCAAGTTGTTAATTTACAGATATTTTTTGTAATTTTACATGAATTCGTATGTAATTTATGAAAACAGAAAAATACTGTTTAAATAATACAGTCACTTTCCTGTATAAAAATGAGAATTACTGTAATTTGTCATTAATGATATAACAGTCAAGTTGTTTATTTACAGATATTGTTTGTAATTTTACATAGTTTTAAACATAATTCAAAATTACAGGAAAATACTGTAAACAATTTAGAGTTATTTTCCGTAAAAATAGGATTTTTTTTACAGTGCAACAATGCATTGTATGGGTCAAAATTATCGATTTTTCTTTTATGCCAAAAATCACTAGGATATTAAGATCATGTTAAATGAAGATATTTTGTAAATGTCCTACCGTAAATATATCAAAAATGTATTATTAGTAGTAATATGCATTGCTAAGGACTTCATTGGGACAACTTTAAAGGAGATTTTCTTAATATTTAGATTTTTTTGCACCCTCAGATTCCAGATTTTCAAGTTGTATCTCAGTCAAATGCGGTCCTATCCTAACATACATCAATGGAAAGCTTATTATTCAGCTTTCAGATGTTGTATAAATCTCAATTTCAAAAAATTTACCCTTTTGACTGGTTTTGTGGTCCAGGGTCACATGTTTATGACTGATTTTCTTTGATTAAATAGCATTTTATGGTTATTTATTAAAAAAATTAATAGGTAAGAGATGTAAATTAAGTCTGTCTCTGCTATTATTGGCTGCTTTAGGTGCCAAACTGTAATATAAAGTAGCCTAATATACGACCTCAACTTTATTTGATTGCTTTTGAGGGGATAAAAGGCCATGTAGTAGAAATGACGCAATGAGAATGTGATGTAAAAAGAACAGATCAATTATTATAATAAATATATAATATATAATGAAGAGCAGTTTTATTATAATAAATATAAATATTATTTTAACCGGTTCATTGATTCGAATTGTTTGAAGGAACCGGTTCGTGGAAATGAATCAATCTAGTCGAATCATTACAGTTTAGTTGAAGTGAATTGCACTCAATTCGGCTCAATGAACCGTCTCAAATAACCAAGGTCAATCACTTTGTGTGTGTGTGTAATCGCATAGCCGTGAATAACACCATTGTTGTGACAGTGACTGACTAATACTAGATGTTACGGTTGAATTGTGAGTTTATCCATCGACTGCAGACAGAGCGTCGGTTCACTGAATCCAACCAACCGTCACTTCACTCACGACGCCTGTCCACGTCTATGTAAGTTACCGAAAACAAGCAACAAACACACATTTATGTTCAGTTTAGAGTAATTACAGCATGGTTACTGACGCAGTTGTGGGTCATCAATGATAATATCTGAGCTGTGTATGAACGTAACTGTATTAAAAGGTCAACTACTTCAGATGTGTGGCCACAGCTTTCAGGTCGTACAAAACATTGCGAAATGATACAGAAACCTGAAGCTTGTATTTTGTTAATGCACTTTTGTATTAATAATAATAGTAACATTACCCGTTCCCTACAAAATAATTATTTAAACTGTTTAAATGGTCCTTTAAAGGCACAATATGTAAGATTTTTGGATTAAAATATCCAAGAACCACTAGAACAGTTATATATTTTGTTGACTTGTGTACTTACATTATCCCAAATGTTTCCAAGAATGTTTAAATCCAGAGAATTAAGCAATTTTAACCAGGAAACGGACCGTGTCCGTGCGTCGCCTATCAGTAGCCGCGTTTCCATTACCCTTCAAATTGCGCAAATTGAAATTGCGATTGAAAATACACCCAATGGAAACGCGTCAATTTCGCAAAAACTCCCATATATCGCAAAAAGGTTTTTTACGCTCGCATGAGGTGGTTTTTCAGGCAATTCGAAAAAGGAAATTTTCGCAAAACTGCAATGGAAACAGTTTTTTCGCATTTACAGGTCACCTGGTACGGTCATGCATTGCTCCCACATAGGGCCTACATATTATTTTTTTTCCACTCAAGTATGTCTAATAACGAGATCTTGTGTCGTTAAAACGACATATATTTTCTCCTAATAAGGAAAGTGGCGTAACTTTATAATGACGGACCCTGGTGCAACCACAAATATCATAACTATCTACAGGCCTACTGTAATTAAGACATATATTCAAGAAATGTATTAAAACAGAAAGACGCTAGTTTCAGCTTTGCTCAAAGACTGAGGAAACAGGCCAGCACGTCAATCCATTCCCGACGATCTTGGTTTGCTTCTTATTTATTAAATATACAGCCAAATAGTTGATTAAACATTGTTCAAAATTGAAATACAATTTATGCAAAACGAAATTAATTTTATTAAACGAAAAGTTTTTCATTTCAAAAGCATTTCTAAATTCAGTTTATATTTACAACAAACGAAATTCCGAGCTAAAATAACGAAGAGGTAAAAAAACCCTTTGAGTTACACCATCAAATTCAAACGTTTCGCTCGTCTCTGTGTGTGGCAATGCGTCACAATAACCTGCGTATGTAAAAGTCTCATTCTTTATAGATGATGGTATGTTTGGACAGAAGACGAGTTCTTTATTAAACTTATAGAAAATTATAGAATAAAAAAATGCCACAATTTATCATAACACCTCATGTGTGCCGCTCAAGTATAAGGAGCTTTCCTTACCATTAGTGCTTGGATAACACACGCGTCTCATTAAAAATAACGGCGTGCGGTGGATAGGATATACATAAACCTAACAACATATGTAGCATGATTTTTAGAATGATTTATCACGAGAGGAAAAAAATGGTTTTAGTCGCATAACATCAGTTAATGGAAACACCGTCATTTCGCAATATTTTTTTATCGACTTTTAGAAAATATCGCAAAAGTTTTGCGCAAATCTGTAATGGAAACGCGGCTAGTGACATCAATTTTGGCTATTTTGTACAAACCAAACGCCAAAGACGCTTTAATATATCATGTGTTTTATTAGACAGACGAGCAACTGTTTGGAGACATTCATCGACAGAAAACGAATCATTGTAATACAGCTCAATATTATTGTTTAAATCTCATTTTCTTGATTTACCGTGAGTACCATGTTTTACCATGCCTAATAGGCCTAACAGGCTCCAGAAGGAGCAGAATCTCATTGAGCCTCATGTTAAAATGCCCAACTTTACAGCAGAAAAAACATGTTTACAGTCTGGTACAAATTGTTTTGGTCTAAACGGCTAATTTTGCCCTTCATGGCAACTGTGAGGGGGGTGAATTTTTGTATAACTCATTCGTTTATGCCTGGTTGAGACTACACAATTTTTTTTTGTCTGTTACGATAGTCACTGTGTCAGATTACGTGATTTTGACTCCTAAAATCTTGTTGTGTCCTGGATAAGAAACATGTCAGACTACACGTTGCTTCGCGACCAATGATTGCTTGATGTCTTTAACGACGCGCGTGATGTCGTCGAGAAGGCGAAACTAGCGACTGACTTCCGGAAACAAACGAGCGTAAACAATGTCTGCGGCGTGTTTTGTACTGGCTGTCTTGTGTCTAGAAAAGCGCAAAAAAAGAAAGAAAACCCGACCATAAATAATACAGTAATTTCCCTGTATACAAAATGAGAATGACTGTGATTTGTCATTAATGATAAAATAATGGTCAAGTTGTTAATTTACAGATATTTTTTGTAATTTTACATGAATTTGTATGTAATTTATGAAAACAGAAAAATACTGTATAAATAATACAGTCACTTTCCTGTATAAAAATGAGAATTACTGTAATTTGTCATTAATGATATAATCCTTAAAATAACAGTCAAGTTGTTTATTTACAGTTATTGTTTGTAATTTTACATAGTTTTAAACATAATTCAAAATTACAGGAAAATACTGTAAACAATTTAGAGTTATTTTCCGTAAAAATAGGATTTTTTTTACAGTGCAACAATGCATTGTATGGGTCAAAATTATCGATTTTTCTTTTATGCCAAAAATCACTAGGATATTAAGATCATGTTAAATAAAGATATTTTGTAAATGTCCTACCGTAAATATATCAAAAATGTATTATTAGTAGTAATATGCATTGCTAAGGACTTCATTGGGACAACTTTAAAGGAGATTTTCTTAATATTTAGATTTTTTTGCACCCTCAGATTCCAGATTTTCAACTTGTATCTCAGTCAAATGCGGTCCTATCCTAACATACATCAATGGAAAGCTTATTATTCAGCTTTCAGATGTTGTATAAATCTCAATATCAAAAAATTTACCCTTTTGACTGGTTTTGTGGTCCAGGGTCACATGTTTATGACTGATTTTCTTTGATTAAATAGCATTTTATGGAATTTATTAAAAAAATTAATAGGTAAGAGATGTAAATTAAGTCTGTCTCTGCTATTATTGGCTGCTTTAGGTGCCAAACTGTAATATAAAGTAGCCTAATATACGACCTCAACTTTATTTGATTGCGTTTGAGGGGATAAAAGGCCATGTAGTATAAATGACGCAATGAGAATGTGATGTAAAAAGAACAGATCAATTATTATAATAAATATATAATATATAATGAAGAGCAGTTTTATTATAATAAATATAAATATTATTTTAACCGGTTCATTGATTCGAATTGTTTGAAGGAACCGGTTCGTGGAAATGAATCAATCTAGTCGAATCATTACAGTTTAGTTGAAGTGAATTGCACTCAATTCGGCTCAATGAACCGTCTCAAATAACCAAGGTCAATCACTTTGTGTGTGTGTGTAATCGCATAGCCGTGAATAACACCATTGTTGTGACAGTGACTGACTAATACTAGATGTTACGGTTGAATTGTGAGTTTATCCATCGACTGCAGACAGAGCGTCGGTTCACTGAATCCAACCAACCGTCACTTCACTCACGACGCCTGTCCACGTCTATGTAAGTTACCGAAAACAAGCAACAAACACACATTTATGTTCAGTTTAGAGTAATTACAGCATGGTTACTGACGCAGTTGTGGGTCATCAATGATAATATCTGAGCTGTGTATGAACGTAACTGTATTAAAAGGTCAACTACTTCAGATGTGTGGCCACAGCTTTCAGGTCGTACAAAACATTGCGAAATGATACAGAAACCTGAAGCTTGTATTTTGTTAATGCACTTTTGTATTAATAATAATAGTAACATTACCCGTTCCCTACAAAATAATTATTTAAACTGTTTAAATGGTCCTTTAAAGGCACAATATGTAAGATTTTTGGATTAAAATATCCAAGAACCACTAGAACAGTTATATATTTTGTTGACTTGTGTACTTACATTATCCCAAATGTTTCCAAGAATGTTTAAATCCAGAGAATTAAGCAATTTTAACCAGGAAACGGACCGTGTCCGTGCGTCGCCTATCAGTAGCCGCGTTTCCATTACCCTTCAAATTGCGCAAATTGAAATTGCGATTGAAAATACACCCAATGGAAACGCGTCAATTTCGCAAAAACTCCCATATATCGCAAAAAGGTTTTTTACGCTCGCATGAGGTGGTTTTTCAGGCAATTCGAAAAAGGAAATTTTCGCAAAACTGCAATGGAAACAGTTTTTTCGCATTTACAGGTCACCTGGTACGGTCATGCATTGCTCCCACATAGGGCCTACATATTATTTTTTTTCCACTCAAGTATGTCTAATAACGAGATCTTGTGTCGTTAAAACGACATATATTTTCTCCTAATAAGGAAAGTGGCGTAACTTTATAATGACGGACCCTGGTGCAACCACAAATATCATAACTATCTACAGGCCTACTGTAATTAAGACATATATTCAAGAAATGTATTAAAACAGAAAGACGCTAGTTTCAGCTTTGCTCAAAGACTGAGGAAACAGGCCAGCACGTCAATCCATTCCCGACGATCTTGGTTTGCTTCTTATTTATTAAATATACAGCCAAATAGTTGATTAAACATTGTTCAAAATTGAAATACAATTTATGCAAAACGAAATTAATTTTATTAAACGAAAAGTTTTTCATTTCAAAAGCATTTCTAAATTCAGTTTATATTTACAACAAACGAAATTCCGAGCTAAAATAACGAAGAGGTAAAAAAAACCCTTTGAGTTACACCATCAAATTCAAACGTTTCGCTCGTCTCTGTGTGTGGCAATGCGTCACAATAACCTGCGTATGTAAAAGTCTCATTCTTTATAGATGATGGTATGTTTGGACAGAAGACGAGTTCTTTATTAAACTTATAGAAAACAATAGAATAAAAAATGGCACAATTTATCATAACACCTCATGTGTGCCGCTCAAGTATAAGGAGCTTTCCTTACCATTAGTGCTTGGATAACACACGCGTCTCATTAAAAATAACGGCGTGCGGTGGATAGGATATACATAAACCTAACAACATATGTAGCATGATTTTTGGAATGATTTATCACGAGAGGAAAAAAATGGTTTTAGTCGCATAACATCAGTTAATGGAAACGCCGTCATTTCGCAATATTTTTTTATCGACTTTTAGAAAATATCGCAAAAGTTTTGCGCAAATCTGTAATGGAAACGCGGCTAGTGACATCAATTTTGGCTATTTTGTACAAACCAAACGCCAAAGACGCTTTAATATATCATGTGTTTTATTAGACAGACGAGCAACTGTTTGGAGACATTCATCGACAGAAAACGAATCATTGTAATACAGCTCAATATTATTGTTTAAATCTCATTTTCTTGATTTACCGTGAGTACCATGTTTTACCATGCCTAATAGGCCTAACAGGCTCCAGAAGGAGCAGAATCTCATTGAGCCTCATGTTAAAATGCCCAACTTTACAGCAGAAAAAACATGTTTACAGTCTGGTACAAATTGTTTTGGTCTAAACGGCTAATTTTGCCCTTCATGGCAACTGTGAGGGGGGTGAATTTTTGTATAACTCATTCGTTTATGCCTGGTTGAGACTACACAATTTTTTTTTGTCTGTTACGATAGTCACTGTGTCAGATTACGTGATTTTGACTCCTAAAATCTTGTTGTGTCCTGGATAAGAAACATGTCAGACTACACGTTGCTTCGCGACCAATGATCGCTTGATGTCTTTAACGACGCGCGTGATGTCATCGAGAAGGCGAAACTAGCGACTGACTTCCGGAAACAAACGAGCGTAAACAATGTCTGCGGCGTGTTTTGTACTGGCTGTCTTGTGTCTAGAAAAGCGCAAAAAAAGAAAGAAAACCCGACCATGGACACGTTCCTGGCTTGCTCGAAGAGGGCAGTATGGGCTGTCAATCCTCCAAGGAGAACTTGAGGTAAAATATCGTTCTTTTTATATTAAATATTTTGTTATTAGCCAGTAGTGAAAGCTTGCCACTACAACGTATTTGTAAAAAAATCAGGGAACACTTTACATTTGTTAACATGAACTAATAATGAACTGCTCCTATAAACCATTTATTTTATCTTTGTTGATGTTAATCTCTCACACACATATACATATACACAGTCACGCACAAACACACCCTCACAGTCAGACTCACACAAACCTTTCCTCCATTTCATAACTCCACCTAGCCGCACCATCATCTCTCTTGCGTTTCGCCATGTTTGAATCCTGTCAGAATATATATTCTGTGCTCCGATTGGTCAGCGTCACCCATGTGACGGAACCCGTCGTTGGGACCGTGAAAAAAAATTCAACATGCTAGTCTTTCTGCTGTGACGTCGTGAACTATCGCAGACGCGGATTCGGTTGTCGTATACTATGACACACTATACGAGATGATACGATCAATTCTTGCGTCCCGACGTCCATTGTCGTTTACGAATCCCTACGACACCATACGTCAAACGGATCGTGCCAAATTCAGGCTAAAATCGTGTAGTCTGAACCAGGCATTACATTATATAAAGCCTTAAAGTTCTGCATAATTAAGGGCGTGGCCACTTTGAGTGACAGGTGGATTGCTGTGTGTCTGCTGTCTGTTAGTCGAGCTCGATTAGCTCGACCCTACTTTACGCTTCAAAACGGCTCTTCAGAATCCTATGGGTGACGTCACGGACACTACGTCCATATTTTTTTAGTCTATGGTTACCCCACATACGCATGAGCGGAAGCGGCATAATAAAAGTTCTGCTTTAAAGGGACAGTTAACCCAAAAAACGTTCCTATTTTTTCCCATACTATGCAAGTCATTGGAGCCCTTTGCCTGTTTGGTTACCCGTATTCTTCAAAATATCATCTTTTGTGTTCATGAAGAAAGAAACTCTTAACTCATACAGGTTTGGAACAACTTGAGGGTGAGTAAATGATGACATAATTTTAATTTTTGGGTGAACTATCCCTTTAAGAACATTCCTTTAATCTAATATTTCAAATTTATTTGAAGTACTATGAAATATTGTAGCTGAAAGACATAAAATATTGCCCACTTGAACAGCTAACTTTAAATCTCCTGTCGCAACACTTGATTTTGGCCCTTGTGTCTGTTATGGGTGAGTGATCTCTGGAACAGAGGGCCCTTTCTCTCTCTCTCTCTCTCTCCTCCGGTCTGCACCTGTTCCCGTTCACCCTGAAGCCAGTCACTCCAGTCTTCATTAGCACAGCTGCTGCCGCCCCTCAGCCCACAAGACAGGAAGTCAGATTAGACACGGAATGTCACCTTGCCCATATCAAGCGCTGGCGACCAGAATAAGACACATGACACATGATCATGCTGGTGATTTTCATCAGTCAGTGAGTGAGTAAACACTGCAGAAAATGCAGTCTTATCTAGAAGTAAAAACACACTTCACTTAGAGGAATATGCCTCTATTAAAAAGTTTGGTAACACTTTACTTGAGGGCCTTTATGTATAATGCATTATAAAGGAATTGCAGAACATTATTTTCATAAATAACTATTATATTTGCAGATTTGTGTTTAAATGCATTACATTTTTGGCACTTTATTTTACAGTCCTGTTCCCCATGTACATACTACTAAACCCACCTTATATTACCAGTACTTTCTTAGGTAAGTATATACTGTAAGTACACATACTGTAAAATAAATAACGTGCAATTTTACAACGAATAGACAAGTAACACTTTAAATGTGTTAATATTTGTTAACTACATTAGTTAACATGAGCTATCAATGAGTTATGCATTAATTAATCTAAGTTAATGTTTAAACATTTACTAATGCATTTTTAAGCTCTAAAGCATGTTAACATTAGTTAATGCACTGTGAACTAACATGACGTTTTTTTTTAAAAACTATCATTAACAAAGGTTAATACACCACCAATCAGGCATAACATTATGACCTAATATTGTGTTGGTCCCCATTTTGCTGCCTAAACAGCTCTGGAGCGTCGAGGCGTGGACTCCACTAGACCCCTGAAGGTGTGCTGGGGTATCTGGCACCGAGATGTTAGCAGCAGATCCTTTAAGTCCTGTAAGTTGTGAGGTGGGGCCTCCATGGATCGGACTTGTTTGTTCAGCTCATCCCACAGATGCTCGATTGGATTGAGATCTGGGGAATTTGGAGGCCAAGTCAACACCTCAAATCCTCAAACAATTCCTGATGCATTTGTGCTTTGTGGCGGTGCATTATCTGCTGAAAGAGCCACAGCCACCAGGCAATACCGTTTCCATGAAAGGGTGAATATGGTCTCAACAATGCTTAGGTAGGTGGGACGTGTCAAAGTAACATCCACATGGATGGCAGGACCCAAGGTTTCCCAGCAGAACATTGCCCAAAGCATCACTGCCTCCGCCGGCTTGCCTTCTTCCCATAGTGCACCTGTGCCATGTGTTCCCCAGGTAAGCCACGCACACACCCGGCCATCCACGTGATGTAAAAGAAAACGTGATTCATCAGACCAGGCCACCTTCTTCCACTGCTCCGTGGTCCAGTTCTGATGCTCACGTGCCACTGTTGGTGCTTTGGGCGGTGGACAGGGGTCAGCATGGGCACCCTGACTGGTCAGCGGCTATGCCACCCCATACGCAACAAACTGAGATGCCCTGTGTATTCTGACACCTTTCTATCAGAACCAGCATTAACTTCTTGTGCAGTTTGAGCTCCAGTAGCTCGTCTGTTTGATCGGACCACACGGGCCAGCCTTTGCTCCCCACGTGCATCAATGAGCCTCGGCCGCCCATGACCCTGTCGACCACTGTTCCTTCCTTGCAGCACTTTTGATAGATCCTGACCACTGCAGACCGGGAACATCCCACAAGAGCTGCAGTTTTGGAGATGCTCTGACCCAGTCGTCTAGCCATTACAGTTTGGCCCTTGTCAAACTCGCTCAAATCCTTACGCTTGCCCATTTTTCCTGCTTCTAACACATCAACTTTGAGGACAAAATGTTCACTTGCTGCCTAATATATCCCACCCACTAACAGGTGTTATCAGTGTTATTCACTTCACCTGTCATAATGTTATGCCTGATCGCTCTATATGCTGTAAAATGTGGTGAATGTATTAGCTAATGTTAATAAATTTGACCTTTTTGCAAAGTGGTACCTTAATGTATTATAACTGTAGTTACATTACAGGTCATACTTTGTACTTTAAGGTGATTAAAAACCTTTTATAATGCATTTTTATATATATATAAAGGCTTCAAGTAAAGTGTTATCAAAATGTTGTAACTGGATGAGAGCAGAAAACATTTTTGGACACTTTTAAGGAAATTAATCCAAAGTGAGAGTCTATTGTATTGTTCAGAACATGCTCTTTTGTATCTCTAGAGAATTAATGGGAATATATTATTTAAGAATCAGCTTTATCTCAGATTTTGCTCCTAAAACTGACAAATGTTGAAATACAGTATGAGTATCTGATCAACTGATGAGAAATGCTCTTGTCTTTCAGTTGCAGGCACAGTTTGAGCCATTCTAGAGATCTCTAGAGGAGGCACATGTAAGATTACTGGGATAATTTTCTTTGGAGAATCAGGGGAGTCTGTTTGTTCAGTATAGCTCTCTCGTAGAAACCACTGAGGAAAATGTCATGTTTCATAGTTTCAAATCGCTTGATTTGCTTGCTCAGAGTTTTGTGAATGTGTGCTCAGTGCCCTCAGAAAAACTCTCAAGGATTTGTTGTTGACTTTAGTTCTGCGTTTGTCAGCAGAAGTGAGTTTAAGTGCTTCCTTGTGTGTGTTTAGTATCAGTGTTTTCACACACCCACACAGCCCAGGTGTTGCTTACTTCCCGAGTCCATCGTATTTCACAGCAAACCGCTCAAGGTCACTGATAAGACGGCGCTTGAGAGGAACACGCTGGATACACGGACTAGGCTCTGTAGCCGTAGAAAATCAACTGTCTCATGACACATGCACAACAATCCGGAATGATTTTCTCATCTGTCCGTTTTTTTTTTTTTTATAAGACTGAAATAATCAACTAAACACATTGGATGGACGGAGTAACAAAATCCGATTCACATCCAACAGAGTTTCAGCTCTGAAATGAGCCGAGAGCGCTTGACATTTCAGAATATTACTCATGTTCAGCTTCTCTCTGCCTATAAGGTTTCTGGGTAATTAAATAACTCCCAAACATACCCATTCAAATTATCTTTTGACATTTAAATCAGCCGAGGTTTCCCCTCAGTACCGCCCAACTGATTTAAATAACAGACCAACGAAAACCTGCCAGGCGGCTGTCCTGTACGTTAGTGTGCGTTAAAGTGGAATATCAATATCCTGAAGATAGTTTTGCATGCAAAACAGGATTCCCACACTCATGAGGGAATGTTTTTCTCAGTTACAATGATTTTAGTGAAGGCTGTTTGATGACCGCAGCAACAGGAAGATAATAAAAGACACCAATGAATGGTCAATAAATAATTAGACTTAATAATTATAATAATCACAAGTGCTTTTTGTGCATAGTTGTTTATACTGTGCTTTATACCTTCTAAAAATGCTGGGTTAAAAATAACCCAAGTTGGGTTGTAAATGGACTAACCCAGCGATTGGGTTGTTTTAAGCAAACATTTAACCCAACCGCTGGGTTAAAACAACCCAATTGCTGGGTTAGTCCATTTTCAACCTAATTTGGGTTATTTTTAACCAAGCATTTTTTAGAGTGTACAATAAAAAAGTAATCAGGAAAACAACTGTTCATGTTGCAAAATTCATCATTTATGAAACGACTTCAATTTCAAAAGTCAACAGTGTCTTTATTCAGCTCTATTTAGTTCAAAGTTGATTCAGCGCATTTCAATAACAGTGTAAATGTTGCATCAATTTAAACAATTTGGATTAAAAATGGTTCCGTGGTGAAGTAAATACTACAGGAAAAACATAATTTCTACATGAAAAAGTTCGTTCAGGCAAGTAAATTCCATATTAGTACTCAATTCAAGCTTGTAGAATTAGGTATAACATTAAGTAAAACTACTCAACTTTTCTGATACTGGTGTTCCCATCATGCACTGGGGTTTGAATAATTAATAAGGTTGTTTTCCAGTTCTATTTGCACCTGTTTTATCATTGCTTTTGTTGTTACACTGTAAAATCCAACAAAACAGTTTTTAGTTAACTTTACTTAGTGTCTTAACTTAATTGTAAAAATCTAGTAATCTGTAATATTCACATACTATTCCTTATTTACCCAGAAAAACCAAGTTAGGATTAATTGTTTGGTTTGAGTGCCATTTTGTCAAGCAAAAAAAACCCAAAACTCACCATTATGGTGATCAGTGTTCACTTTGGTTGGGCACTTGGAACCTTTATATTATTATAACTCTCTTTCTGATGCAGTGATGCAACAAGAAATCACAGTTATTTGGTTTCAAAGGAAGAGAATTAATAAATAGGTTGCTTTTAAAAGTTGACCTAGCTTCTGATTGTGTAATTAACTATAGTTAATGATTTAGTCTTCATCTTTTAAAATTAACCTATGTAATACTTCCCTTTACTGTATGTGGTATAATGATCGTTTACAATTTTATTGCTAACACTTACGTCATAAACACGTGGAACTTTACATTGGGTTCATATAATCCCTCTATATTTGTGACAATATCTTGCATTTGATCATGCTTGAGTCACACACACACACACTTCAACATTCAGCATCAAAACACAACAATGGTAACATCTATGGTAGCTATACTAAATCAAGAGTACACCTAAATTAAAAGATCAAGTACTCTAAATTTTTTTTTTAGTTACTACTAGAACTCTTTTGTAAGTGAACTATACTAACTGAGCATTTGTTAGCACAACATACTATTCCTAATTCACTTTATTTGGTTTATTTAAGGCAGTCGGTTTGCATGCTTTTTTCAAGTCTATCTAATTTTACAGTGTAGGTTTAGTAACTCACCATTTTGTGATATTTGGAGTTCATTTTCTACTCAAAATGGCATTCATACTCAAAAACGATCCATCGAATGTTAGATATGGTGTATTATTTACTTGAATTATTTACTTGAAAGTAAAACATACTCTTTAAAATGCGTGGTTTAGTTCAGTGTTATATTATTTGAGTAAAAAGTATTTCTAAAGAAACTTCAACTAAGTAGAAATTACTCAACCTTTTACTGGACAAGTTAAAATGACTTATTTTCTTTGAGAAAATTTGAGTTCCTTATGTGAAATTTTCTTAAAAAATAAGCATGCAAAAACTTAACTTAAAAACTATTTTCACACAGAAATTGCTCGTAAAGTTCACAAATAACTACAAAGAAATGGCAATTAATGCATTGGATTAAAACGTCGAATTGTGATGTAGAAAGTCTGAAATAGTATTTTCTCTGTCAAACATACTCTAGTAGTCTTTGTTTTATTTACAACTTTGAAAAATCATTGTTTATCCTTGTTATGTCCAACAGAAGACAGTAGTGTTGTCATTCAGCTCAATTTAGTTTAATGTTTATTCAATTCAGTTCAGTGACAATGTCAATGTTTGCAAAGTTCATTAAACATATATCAGCAATAAAGCAGCTCTACAAAAGACAATAGTGTCAATATTCAGTTATCCAAAAGATTAGCCAAAAGATGTTCTGAGTGGTTTTAGTGTGTCACTATGTGGTTGCTAACCTATTCTGGGTCGTTGCAAGGGTGTTCTGCGTGGTCTCTTATTGGCCCAAGTCTATGGAAATACTAATCAAGTCAAGAGTGCATGAATGAAGTACATTTTGATAGTGTTTTTTTTAAGGAATGAGTGTGATTTCTTAGATGTGTGGAGGTCATTTTGTTTTTGTGAAAGTCAGTTGGGAGATGATCGGTTTGTTTATACAGGAGTCTAGCACTGTTTTGAATGAGGGGTGTGTGACCTCAGCGGGACGGCCCCACCCTTTCCTCCCACTCATAACCGCCACCTCTCAAGAACACCGGCCGCTGGCTATGATAATTGTTCTTTCATTGCTTTGTACCTCTCAGCCCTTTGAGGATAGATACTGTATATTCATCTGTGTGTTCGTAAAAGACCAACTGCATCCTTTACAATGCAAAACATTTGTTTTAAAGTCATCCTTTGGACTTGTTTTCTAGTAAAAAAAATATCTTAAATCAACAAGATTATGTGAGAAGCAAAATTGGACACAATTTTAAGACTTGAATGTATACAGTCTATAAGTGAAAAATAACTGCCAAAATACACTTTTTGAAAAGCAACATGTCCTCCAACCAATACACCTATATAGGTTGTTTTTCACTTCCCTGAAATACCACCCACAGGAGCATTTGCTAAAGTTGCACCCCTATCGACAACTTTCATTTTAACGCATTGTTCCCTTTTATTTGCCTCATATTTCGGGTTTTACGTAGCTCAATTGGTAGAGCATTGCAAAATACAACATCATATGATCATGCAATCGTGGGTTCGATCAGGGAACACATGTGCTCATAAAGTGTATATGCACTTTAAATCACTGGGTAGGTTTAGGGGTGGGTGGAGTGGGTGTAGTTGTTAAAGGTCCCATGGCATGACATTTTCATTTTATGAGGTTTTTTAACATTAATATAAGTTCCCCTAGCCTGTATATGGTCCCCAAGTGGCTAGAAATTTCGATAGGTGTAAACCAAGTTCTGGGTGTCTTGCTCTGCCTTTGAGAAAATGCGAGCTCAGACGAGCCGATCTGGAATCTTCCCTGTATGTCGTCATACGGGGAACGGGTACCTCCCCTTCCTCTGCTTTGCCCGCCCAGAGAATTTGGAGAAAATGGATTCAGTTTATTTTATGCCGGGTGCACACTGTGCGATTTTGGCCACTATTTGGCCGTCTGAGACAAATTTTGAAATCCTAAAAGATTTCTCTGATCCTATAAAATCTGAAGTCTTTGATCCTTAGTTTGACATGTGCACCGACAACCGATTAATGAGCGTTGCGATCAAATTTTACCTCAGACAAAATTCTGGCAGTGTCAGAAGATTTGAGGCGCAATCCTGCAGTGTGACTTCTCCTAGGACGACCGCCAAATTAAGAACCAATAGGAGCGCAGAACCTGATGACGCATTTCGTGCGACAACATCAAATCACAACAGGGAACATGTCGAAAAGAGTCAGGTGAATGAAAAATGCCAGCGCTTGTTTTTGTTGTTTGCTGAACGCTACCATTGTGTCTGTGAATGCGGCTCACCGTTACCGAACGTGGCACGGATTGATGACGTAAAACTCAGTCCGTACGAGTCTCTTGCTTGCGTCCGTTTTTCGCGTCTGACTGTCGTACAGTCTGACATAATGACAGTGTGACATGTATTACATCGGGGATCATGTTCGTACAGTCTGACAAGCAACATTCACAGAGGATTTAGAAAAATCGCACAGTGTGCAGGACCCTTTAGTCGCAATGTCAGCACAGGCTTTACAAACAGACTTTTACCATATGGATTCAACAGCACCGCCACAAACAGTGAGTAACAGTGTTCATTAATGCCTGATCTGTGATCAGTGATTTCTGATGTGTAGCTAATCATTCAAGTTCACACAGACTTTCTTTCTAAATCGTTTAATACTGAAATGCATCAGTGAATCAAGCCAGTGACTAAACGATCAACTTAACATGGTTTCTGTTAGTAGCATGAAACAAATCTGTTATTTAAAGTGTGTTAAACTACAGAGCGATCAAAGAACTCTCTCTTTATAACGTTCAATCACATGTCGCGAGTGTGTCTGCACACTTGCCCAAACTGCCGTTATAATGAATGACGCTGTTATGCTGCAAAACACAATTGCTGTTAGTTGTGGGGAAAGCATTTTGTGAGAGAAAATGCGTTGCAATGACGAGATCACTACATTCACGCGATCAACAGACTGTCTGTGTACTCAATGCTCATCACTGCAGCCTTTCATGTGATGGGAAAAGATCTAAATATAATGCTATAATCAGCACTTTCATGATTCGTTCATCTCGACAGCTGTAATAGTAAAAAAAAAAAATTTAGTAAAAGAAGTAAGTGGTTCCACATGTGTAACAAAGTTGGTAGAATAAGGAGGAAGAGGACTCATATGGAATAAAATAAAAGTGTTTATTCAGAACTCTCAGATACAAACAAAATAAACTCGCGCTCACAGCGCTCTCAACAACTCGGTACAATAAAACTCTCAGCTATCTTTCTCCAGCTCGCCATCTCTCTAGTCCACGAGTGCCCAGTCCGACTCTCTCTGCAGTGCTTGACCTCGCTAAACCACGCCCCCCCCCCCCCCCATCTAATACCCATTTCAAATGCAACGATGTCAACCAATCACAACAGTGGGCGTTTACACTGAAGTCTCACAGCAGACACGCCCCTTGAAACAGAGCATTTAAGCCAGAGGGCTAATATCAGGATAGAAAAAAATGCCTTTTATTTCTAAATTAGGACATTTTGTGATGTAAAAATCATACTAACAATATAAGTACACCTCAGGAAACATTGTTACCCCATCATCTAACAAGAGATGAGGAGAACTCAAAAAGGGCAACAACCACAGTGTGTTTCTTTGCAAATATAAAAAGCTTAAAAACACATCTCCCTGTTCAGTAAATTAAATTAATAGAAATACCTGTGTTACTAAATATATCTGCTTAATTCTCTGAGGCACCAGTCAACACCATTCCCTTAAGGACACTAAAACAAAGCAAATACAAATGTTAAAACTAGATACTCTATTCATCATAAATCACAACCCTTACCATCACATTTCAGTTCTATGCTGCTCAATCACTGGTCTTTTCATATTTTTCAAACCTAGCACATGGTACCACAAAGAGGAAGCACCAACATGTCTGATTTCCTTTTATAGTATGTTGACTCATGGGGTTTGTAGTCCATCTAATTTATAGTCCTACAACTACCCCATTACAATTATTTTAAAAAATCCTATCTTTAATAAAACGATTTTTGCTAAATGGAAATATGACAAATGGTGGTCACACATTGCATTTAAATGAACACGCATTTTGATTGGTAACGACAGTCATACATCACGACAGACATAACACGACACTGTCATTATTTTTACACCAGCTAGAGGGCACATGACTTTAAAACGTAAATAAAGGTCGTAATAAGGTGCTTGAAAAACGACCTATAGAGTCAGTTTTTTTTAGTAGGACAGTCTGATATGAATAAAACAAGTCTTAATATCTTATGGAGTGTTGTAATATCTTAGTTCATGTCAGCTCAGAACCGTTATTGTGAACAGATCCATCTTTTGATTTGAATAATGTATTAGTAAATGTTGAAATGAACACGAACTAAGATTAATAAATGCTTTAGAAGTATTTTTTGATGTTACCTAATGTCGTTAAAAAATGGAACCTTATTGTATAGTGTTACCAAAATACTTTTGTTTATGAACATGGATGAATACACTGTTCCACTAGGACATTTTTATCTTTGGATTCCTAAACTATCCCTTTAAAAGTCATGTGGAACATCATTATTCAATCTGCGCTTAAGGGGAGACATCAACAGGAGTCATGTGCTTTTTGTTGAGAGTCAGTTGACCTCAGATCTTCTGATGATAGCGCTGCTCTGTCATAAGCAGACTGATTGTTTTCGGCTGTGAGATCTGTGTTCATATAAGCAGTCAGAGATGAGCAGATGCGGGTGAATATACCGTGGAAATGGTCATAAAGCTGACTCACTGCTCCTTCTGTTTGTTTTGAAGGTGTGAGCCGTCTGAGTGTGAGGAAGTGACTCCGACCGAATCTTACAAAGACTGACTCTTTTCCAAACCGCAATGAGCAGCCTATCTAGACGGCATCACTCCCAATGTAAAGACTGTTCCTGAAAGTCCAATATTGTCGCTATATGCTTTCCAAGGTCAAGGTCGAGTTGTTTATATAGCACTTTAAATTAGATTGTTTCAAAGCAGCTTCACAAAAATGATAATTCTGGGAGAGTCGAGGATCGAACCACATCCCAGCACATCCCTCCACAATTTGGAGGCCAGGGCAACACTTTGAACTCTTTATCATGTTCCTCAAACCATTCCTGAACAATGCGTGGTGTGAAAGAGGTCAATGGCATCAGGGAACACCATTGTCATGAAGGACTGTACCTGGTTTTTACGTCTACAATGGTCAGAATCTTTTTTCTGGGTTTCCCAGCAGAACATTGCCCAGAGCATCACACTCCCTCCACTGGCTTGTCGTTGTCCCACAGTGCATCCTGGTACCATCACTTCCCCAGGTAAACGGTGCACACGAACACAGCCATTCACCTAATGTAAAAGAAAACAGGACCTTCTTCCAGTGCTCAAAGCTCCAGTTCATACACTCGCATGCCCATTATAGGTGCTTTCGAAGGTGGAAGGGATCATAATAGGCACTCTGATTGGTCTGTGGCTACGCAGCCCTCCCATAACTATCATTCAAATTTTGTGTGACTTGTGCCACAGTAGACCTTCTGTTGGCTCGGACTTTGTTGCCTTTGTGCATCAAGAATCCTTGTGTCTATACTTTGAGTTGTGTGTCGATTAAGGGCCCTATTTTAATGATCTGGGCACATGATGAATCCACTTTTGCTAGTTTAACAACGAAAACGGTCGGTGCACTAGGCACATGGTCCAAAAGGGTTGTACCTAGTCTCTTAATGAGTCATGGGTGTGTTTTGAGCGCAACGTGCAATAAACCAATCAGAGTCTCATCTCCCATTCCCTTTAAAAGCCAGTTGCGCTTGTGTAACGGAGGACAGCTTGTAGTCGCTGTGTGAGTAAACCTCACTCCTCTGATCCCAAGGGACACTCTAGCGATTGATGCTTGAGGTTGCAGCCTTTAGCCACCGTGTTAGAGCGTCCGACTCTCATGTCGGCAGACCCGGGTTAAAGTCCCGCTTGGAGCCGGCGGTTCAAACACGAGGGGTTACACTTGCACCATGACAGATTTGCTATTTACATTGTGGAATTTGCGAATGGAAAGACTGAACCAAGAGAGGAATCCTTTTATTTGATATATTTGGCATGTGTGTGTGCTGCTGCGCATCCCTGTGTGTGTAATAAGCAGAGTGTACGCGCTTTGTGCACCCGCCTATAGGCGCATATTACTAACACACTCTTTAAATAAAACAAAAAATACTGCACTATTGACTTTAGAGCAGTGTTTCTCAACCACTGGGTCGTGACCCACTAGTGGGTCGTGGATCATTCTATTGGGGGTCGCGAGACTTTCTCTGTGTTCTCATATTTCCGAATGTCGTATGTTGAATCATTATTGCCGTACCTTTCTAACGCTGTTTCTAAACTATCCTATTACAATAATTTATTACTGCAGCGAACGGCTCCTATTGGACAAGGTCCTACTGTCTTTACGTAAGCGTTTTACCCCGTTGCTTGGTAACGACAGCGCGCAATGTCAGACCTGTTATACTGTACGCAGCCACGGCCTGTTAGCTTGAGAAAATGCATCCGATTTTAAAAGAAAAGGAGAAGATTCGGAAACTCCAAGTACAACCCAGACTATATTAAATATGGATTTACTGCGTCTGACGGCAGCCTGCAGCTTGCTTTTCGCAAAACAGACCTGAAATCCTTCTGGATTCAAACCAGACACGAATATCCAGAACTTGCAGATTGTGCAACAAAGTTTCTCTGGCCATTCAGCACCACCTATCTTTGCGAGTCAGGATTTTCAACAGTGACTGCAATGAAAACAAAAAGCAGGAATAGGCTGACAACAGCTAGTTTGAGTGCAACACTACGAGTGGCCCTTTCCCAAATTCCACCGCGTCTGGATACCATTGTTTCAGAGCAGCAGTCTCAAATTTCACATTAATGTGAGTAAAAATAAATAAATCAGTTTGCCTCATAGTCTGCCTAATTATTGAAAAAGTGTGTGTTTTCGTGAAATTAATGGTAACACTTTACAATAAGGTTCATTAGTTAACAGTATTTAACTACATTAGTTAACATGAACTAATAATGAACTGCACTTATAAAGCATTTATTTATATTTGTCCATGTAAATTTCAATATTTACTAATGCATTATTAAAATCTTGTTAACATTAGTAAATGCACTGTGAACTAACATGAACAAACCATGAACACCTGTATTTTTATAAACTAATGTTAACAAAGATTAACTGATGCTGAACAGAGGTGTTGTTCATGGTTAGTTCATGTTAACTAATGCATTAAGTAATGTTAACTAATACAACCTTATTGTACAGTGTTACCAAATTAATTATAATAAGGAAACGGTGTAGCCTAAGTCTAAAATTTAAGTTATTTATTTATTTCCAGCCTTAGTAGGTCGTATGACTGGCATACCAAAAAAAAAAAAGGGTCGCAGTAGGCAAAAGGTTGAGAAACCCTGCTTTAGAGCAGGTTTTTGTTGGTCAGTGGCGCAGTCGTTTTCAGTTCCTCAAAATAGCAACACGCCAACAAAGCACCTGAACACACCTGGTTTTCAGACCAACACACCCATGGGCGAACAGATGGGCGCGAGTGTGTTTGCCATTTAAACAACGTGACGCTGCACGTAAAAATGATAACTGCGTTCGGCTGAAACTAGCAAAAAACACTTGCGTCGCACCTGGCGTTGTATTGCGCCGGGTGTATGATAGGGCCGTCAGTAGCATCAGGACATAAATTGGAATCCCCTCATGTAATTTACATGTGTTAGAGATTCATAAAAAGGGCATGCTGTTGCAGTTAGCTCATATATGGGCAGTATACAGCCAGGCAGCTCACTAGTGTTCGGAACAGCTGTTTAGTTTCCCATTAAAAATAGTCACACTGTGAAATACAGTAAACTGGCAGTACCGCCACAACCGACCCGCTACCAGAGCAGAAACTCTCTCAGACGCACAACATGCTGCCAATCAGGGATCAAAGCGCAGGAAGTGGATTAGAGGGACTGTGAGGGTGGCGTCCTCGTGCATGCTGGGAGATTAGAGGGCATGATGTGCCTCAGCCAAGAGCCCTTAAAAAACTTCAACACTTCCAGCTGCAAACACATAGTCTCTCTCCTGCTCCTAAGTACAGTTAGATCATTCACACCCCACTCGAACCAAACATCCTGCCACCTCAGAGCACCAACATACCCACACGTGACACCAAAAAATGACTTTCTAAACAAGTATTTTTGTCTTGGTTTACTGTAACATATCTTAACATTGTCAAATCAACATACATTCACTTGAGAAGCAAAATGGCAAGATATAAAGTCATGTTTTCTGAAAAGTTCATCAAAATTAATTGGCTTCCCAGCTAAAAAAATATGTTCTGAGAAGATTATGGGAACGTTATTTCTGAATGTTCTCTGAATGTTTATTCTTGGTTATGCGAACAGTAAAGGGAACATTCCATTTGATAATTTTCCAAACATTATGGGAACGTTACTTTTGAATGTTCTCTGAATTGTTGTAGTTCTCTGAACATTTAGTAGCAAGTAAATTCCTCTTTCTCTTCCTTCTTCCCTCGCTACTCTAGCCTGTGCTACACTGAGCAATGTACACGGTCTCAGGATTTCAGGCTCTTATTGCGCTTCTCAACTCTTCATGACCAATCGCTTCATGTACCCCCAAGTTGTAAGTCGCTTTGGATAAAAGCGTCTGCTAAATGCGTAAATGTAAATGTAAATGTAAATTATGTATAAGTAAAGTTTTTGTGCTGACATTTTGTGCTAACATCAGATAACTTTGAATGAACGTTCTATTAACAACACTGGAAGAACGTTTGTTCATAACCTTGCCACAACGTTAGCCAAAGTTCTGAGAATATAATAATAATAATAATACATTTTATTTGTAACGCACTTTACATTAAACACAATCTCAAAGTGCTACAGATTTAAAACAATAAAAAATAAAATAAGAATAAATAAAACTGAAAAATTAGAGTAACAAATAAATCAAAAGCTCTGCTAAAAAGGTGGGTTTTAAGACCACGTTTAAAAGCATCTACAGTCTGTGGGATTAACGTTCCGTTAACTGGGATTGTTTTAAAGGGGTATTTCGCCACTAGAAAGATGAATGTGTATTTAAATTGGGTCATTTATGTAGTAGAAATGTGAAATTATTTTAGAGGTTGGTGCCTTCTAGACTGAGAAAAGCCAGAAAATGTATTTTTGGCTCATGTGGATGAAAGACAACAACTCCCAGAATGCACTTGCTTCGCTGCCCTACGAGGCCACTCCCAAGCCATGCCTACCGGTTACATCACTTGCCCACGCTGCACCACCCCACCGTCGTTTTGATATTGTAAAATCATTTAGTTCAGTTAGAGAACAGACACTACAATTAAAAACTGAACGTGTCTCTGCTCAATACAGCACGAGCCGAAGGAGAGTCACAGCACAAACACAGCCGGAGTCAGATCTCATTCATCAGAGAGTGAGGGAGCGAAATGTGCCTATTTAAGAGAGTCACTGACTGTACCGTTTTGTTGTTGTGTTTTCATGAACCCACAATTCAAGCAATCCGCCCCCGAATTGGCGCAAATTTTAAACTGAAACTAAAATGATCACGGCCAGTATTCATTCACGGCCTCGCAGTCATTCACGGTGCGTGTCCAGTCTGGCGGGTTTTCAGTTCATGCCTATGGAAGCTTAACTTTTATAGGAATTAATTGAGAGCACTCGCTTTGCTCCACACCAATCCGTTATGAATGCCCGAGCCGAGTGGCAGAGGCCGTGTGCATTTACATTCTGTGAGTGAGATCCCACCCCTATGGGCGGGTTGAAAACATGCAGAACTAGCTCCTCCTACTGGCTGTAGTCTCTAGCCTCTGGCCAAAAAAGCCTCCGATGACGCAAAATGGCGATATTTGCGACATTGGAGGCTTTTTTCTAGAATTAAAATACATTAATCTCTCGTCTCAGGGGGATATGAGGGGGGGGAAGCACGATCATTCAAATATACTACCGGGTTTTTACTGATACAAAGCTTAGTGCTAAATCGCTGAAGTTACCCTTTAAGTATAAATGTACTTAATTTTGATATTATTTACAAAAAGTACACAATACTTAATACCTTAAGTGACTTTGCTTCTCAAGTAAATGTATTTTGTATATTTGTACTGTAAAACAAGTCTAAAATACTAAGTAAGAGTATTTTTTTTTTTTGCAGCGTGGTTTAGACGAGGATCCACTGTGAAACAGGAAGACGACACATGCATGCTTTCAATATCACAGTGTCCTGATAGAGAGTGTGTGTGTTTCTGAAGAACTGGCAGTGAAGTTCACACACACATGCACACACACACACACACACACACTTTCAGCACCTGCTGTCAGACGTGCCGAGCCGAGAGGAGATTTGTGGCTCTTCTCAGCACAATCTCAGGCGCCATTCAGCACAGAGAGAGACCAGCAATAAACTCAATTCTGCTCCTCCACCTTTTACACAGTTTTTTTTACTAAGGCCAGAAAACAAATACTTTACATACTTTGTGTACTTTATACAAGTACACAAAGACGTGTGCAAGTGCACAGTCCTGTCGGACATACTTTTCGTACTTGTTCGAAAGTAAATCTGAGGATCAATCCTCAACTGTCTCCACAAGATGCATCAGGCTCTCAGTACAGTGTTTCCAGTGTGTGTGTGTGTGTGTGTGTGTGTGTGTAATATCGCAGTGTTTCCTCTCACATCAACTATTGTTTCCTGTTTGTCTTTGCTCTTTTTCACTCCATCTTTTTCCTTGTACTTTTCCACAGACTGCCGTTTCTATGGAAACAAAGAGCGAGAGGCCGGCCTGGGTTTGATGGAGCGCTGTCAGACAGCGAGGGGGAGGTCGGATCGTGTGTGTGTGTGTGTGTGGCCCAGAGGTATCCTGAGGATTGTGCTCTGTAGAAACGTTAAAACTCCAGAAGAAGCAGTGCTTCGTCGAGCCGGTTCTCCTTTAGCATCTCACTCACAACCTCCAACGGTGGGTTTCAGTTTTATCCAGGGGTCGCAGATTCTGAGAGTCTTCCAGAAAACACTCGAATATAGCAAATATCTTAAATGTTTCTCCTCGACCACTCTATCAGATTAAATGGAGATGTTTCTCCTGAGCAAAAAAACTCCAGAAATCGCATATCTTTTTGATAGTTTTGAAAAGAGATGTCAAACTGTGCTCAGATTGATTAGATCCCGTAGTCAGAGATCTAAATATCTCAAAATGAAATTTTCGTCAAATTATTTGTGCTGTCTACATTTTTATTTTATTTTAAGGTCTGTCTGTGGGTGAATCAAAAAAAAAATGTCCTAAAATGAAGCATGTAAAAAAAGCTAAATGTTTTTACTCTTAATACAAATACATTTATTTAAATTATTTTGTAAATTGTAAATATTTCAGGTGTAAATTAAGTAAATAAACACAGTGTTGTCAAATCGATTAATCGTGATAAAAGTAAAAAACAAGTTTGAAAATATATAATGTATGTGTGTAAATTCAGACACACACACACACACACACACACACACACACACACACACACACACACACACACACACACACACACACACACACACACACACACACACACACACACACACACACACATATATATATATATATATATACATACACACACCGATCAGGCATAACATTATGAAGTGAATAACACTGATTATCTCTTCATCACGGCACCTGTTAGTGGGTGGGATATATTAGGCAGCATGAGAACATTTTGTCCTCAAAGTTGATGTGTTAGAAGCAGGAAAAATGGGAAAGCGTAAGGATTTGAGCGAGTTTGACAAGAGCCAAATTGTGATGGCTAGACGACTGGGTCAGAGCATCTCCAAAACTGCAGCTCTTGTGGGATGTTCCCGGTCTGCAGTGGTCAGGATCTATCAAAAGTGCTGCGAGGAAGGAACAGTGGTCGACAGGGTCATGGGCGGCCAAGGCTCATTGATGCACGTGAGGAGCAAAGGCTGGCCCGTGTGGTCCGATCAAACAGACGAGCTACTGGAACTAAAATTGCTCAAGAAGTTAATGCTGGTTCTGATAGAAAGGTGTCAGAATACACAGAGCATCTCAGTTTGTTGTGTATGGGGCGGCATAGCCGCTGACCAGTCAGGGTGTCCATGCTGACCCCTGTCCACCGCCCAAAGCACCAACAGTGGCACGTGAGCATCAGAACTGGACCACGGAGCAATGGAAGAAGGTGGCCTGGTCTGATGAATCACGTTTTCTTTTACATCACGTGGATGGCCGGGTGTGTGTGGCTTACCTGGGGAACACATGGCACAGGTGCACTATGGGAAGAAGGCAAGCCGGCGGAGGCAGTGATGCTTTGGGCAATGTTCTGCTGGGAAACCTTGGGTCCTGCCATCAGTGGATGTTACTTTGACACGTCCCACCTACCTAAGCATTGATGAGACCATGTACACCCTTTCATGGAAACGGTATTGCCTGGTGGCTGTGGCTCTTTCAGCAGATAATGCGCCGCCACAAAGCACAAATGCATCAGGAATGGTTTGAGGAGCACAACAACGAGTTTGAGGTGTTGACTTGACCTCCAAATTCCCCAGATCTCAATCCGATCTTGCATCTGTGGGATGTGCTGAACAAACAAATCTAATCCATGGAGGCCCTGCCTCGCAACTTACAGGACTTAAAGGATCTGCTGCTAACATCGTGTATATCATGTCATTTTTTTCATATTTATATTATATTAACCCTTTCCAAAGCAATACACCTTTCAATTTGATTTAATATGTTTGAAAAGAAACATTAATTAATGTTTTGCATTACAGCAATGAGAATTAATGGATCTAAAAATTGGCTTAATTTTATTTATGCAAAATGTAATTGTGATTTTGAGGTGAAATATGTTCCTGACAGTTTGTATGAGATTCACTCCTTATATCAACACAATTAGTGTCAATGAGCCTAAATAGTACTCTGTGAAACACGTGTGACAAAGTTGAATGATAAATGAGAGCTCCATTATGTCTCTTGAGCTACGAAAAAAGCTATAAAATGCCCTTCTGAAATACATTATCATAGTGAGAGGGCAGATAATGGAGGGGCTTAAAGCCACAGTGCACGCATACCAGGAACGGTCCATGAGACCGATTGTGTTAAAGGACAATAATTACGTTACAGAAACGTCCATTTATCATCCACTTCCTCTTCAGCGTTAATAGACTGGAGTATCTGTTGAGCCTGAGGCACGTGTACCACATGTTTTCTGTGTTTAAATGACATTTAGCCCACAGCTGCTGTGCGGTGGATCAGCTGGATTGTAAATTCATAAACGGCAGACGTTAGACGCCGTCAGAAGTTTCATCTTCACACGCTCTCTTGTTAACTATGGCTCAGTTTTTCATAGATACACTGCTCTAACAGATCAGCAAACAACTGTAAATGAAGCAAAGATGCACGTTAGCATTCATTTATTTGATTTATAAACCTTTGTTCTCTCTTGACAGACTTTGAGTCGAGATATTAGTCTGATAATGGTCGTAATTTCTTAGGTAGGATATTTTGATTACTGGTGGTTACTAGAGTGGTTGATAGTTGCTAGGATGCTCTATGTTGTTCTCTGGTGTTTTGGGTGGTTGCTATAGTGTTAATTTGTTGCTAGAGTGTTTGATTGTTGCCAGGGTGTTGAAGTGGTTGGTAGGGTGTTCTATGTTGTTCTAGGTTGTTGTAGGTGGTTGCTATAGTGTTTAATTGTTGCTAGGGTGTTGAAGTGGTTGGTAGGGTGTTCTATGTTGTTCTAGGTTGTTGTAGGTGGTTGCTAGGATGTTCTAAGTGGTTTGGTAGGGTGTTTTATGTGGTTCTAATGTGTTTTGGGTGGTTGCTATAGTGTTAATTTGTTGCTAGAGTGTTTGATTGTTGCCAGGGTGTTCTATGTTGTTCTAGGTTGTTGTAGGTGGTTGCTAGGGTTTTTAATTGTTGCTAGGGTGTTGAAGTGATTGGTAGGGTGTTTTTTGATGTTCTAGGTTGTTGTAGGTGGTTGCTATAGTGTTTAATTGTTGCTAGGGTGTTGAAGTGGTTGGTAGGGTGTTCTTTGATGTTCTAGGTTGTTGTAGGTGGTTGCTATAGTGTTTAATTGTTGCTAGGGTGTTGAAGTGGTTGCCAGGGTGTTCTATGTTGTTCTAGGTTGTTGTAGGTGGTTGCTAGGATGTTCTAAGCGGTTTGGTAGGGTGTTTTATGTGGTTCTAATGTGTTTTGGGTGGTTGCTATAGTGTTAATTTGTTGCTAGAGTGTTTGATTGTTTCCAGGGTGTTCTATGTTGTTCTAGGTTGTTGTAGGTGGTTGCTATAGTGTTTAATTGTTGCTAGGGTGTTGAAGTGGTTGCCAGGGTGTTCTATGTTGTTCTAGGTTGTTGTAGGTGGTTGCTAGGATGTTCTAAGTGGTTTGGTAGGGTGTTTTATGTGGTTCTAATGTGTTTTGGGTGGTTGCTATAGTGTTAATTTGTTGCTAGAGTGTTTGGTTGTTGCCAGGGTGTTCTATGTTGTTGTAGGTGGTTGCTATAGTGCTTAATTGTTGCTATGGTGTTCTAGTGGTTGGTAGGGTGTTCTATGTTGTTCTAGGTTGTTGTAGGTGGTTGCTAGGGTGTTCCAAGTGGTTGGTAGGGTGTTCTATGTTGTTCTCTGGTGTTTTGAGTGGTTACTAGAGAGTTGCTATGGTGTTCTAGTGGTTGGTAGGGTGTTCAATGTTGTTCTAGGTTGTTGTAGGTGGTTGCTAGGGTGTTCCAAGTGGTTGGTAGGGTGTTCTATGTTGTTCTCTGGTGTTTTGAGTGGTTACTAGAGAGTTGCTATGGTGTTCTAGTGGTTGGTAGGGTGTTCAATGTTGTTCTAGGTTGTTGTAGGTGGTTGCTAGGATGTTCTAAGTGGTTTGGTAGGGCGTTTTATGTGGTTCTAATGTGTTTTGAGTGGTTGCTATAGTGTTAATTTGTTGCTAGAGTGATCGTTTGATCACCCTATCTTAGGTGATAATGCCGGTAGTTTTTTCTTAATTTTTTAAATATATTTTTTTAAAGCTTTGAGGATTTATGAAAACATTGGGTGATGATAACATGTCATTTCTTTGTTAATTTGTCTTACCAGACACGCAAAGGCTCAGACATCTCACTTTATTAGACAATAAAAGTAATTTGTCACACGTTTTCTGGAAGTGAAGAGACAATCATAGCACATAATGAGAAAACACAGACAGTGTGACATCAATTTCCCGTTTCCAAAACCTTGCATCTGAGGAGAAAGCAAATTAAAGTTCTTGCGTTGATTAGCTGTCTGTTTTAAATGTGCAATTTGTTTTGTTCTTTATTTTTGCTTCTGCTGAGCGATGAGTGAGTGTTGTTTTTGCAGCTGTGTTTTAGTCCGAGATGAAAGAGGTAATCATCACTCCTTTGTGTGAGTTTTCTCCACAGGTGAGACGGAGGAGGCTCAGCGGGAGCTCTGTCCTCATGAGGAGCGTCTTTCACTGCTCAGAAACACAGGCTTTTGGCACGTACAGGCTTCCTGTTTCTGATTCAGTGCCAGGAAACCTTCGCAAAACACCAAATTCTGAATTTGTTTGGTTACTACTAGGTTTTTGCATTTTCTGAAGAAACAAGTGTGCCGTTTGCCCATTAAACTTGCTGCCACTATTGTGTTGGTCTAAGGTGTTTTGAGTGGTTTCTACAGTGTTTTATATTGTTGTTAGGGTCTTTATATGCTTTCTAGGGTGTTTTGGGTGGTTGCTAGAGTGTTTGGTTGTTGCTAGGTTGTTCTAAGTGGTTGGTAGGGTGGTCTGTGTTGTTCTAGGGTGTTTTGGGTGGTTGCTAGAGTGTTTGGTTGTTGCTAGGTTGTTCTAAGTGGTTGGTAGGGTGTTCTATGTTGTTCTAGGGTGTTTTGGGTGGTTGTTAGAGTGTGGTTGTTGCTAGGTTGGTCTAAGTGGTTGGTAGGGTGGTCTATGTTGTTCTAGGGTGTTTTGGGTGGTTGTTTGAGTGTTTGGTTGTTGCTATGGTGTTCTTGGTTGTTGGTAGGGTGTTCAATGTTCTAGGGTGTTTTGAGTGTTTGTTAGAGTGTTTGGTTGTTGCTAGGGTGTTCTAGTGGTTGGTAGGGTGTTCTATGTTCTAGGGTGTTTTGAGTGGTTGTTAGAGTGTTTGGTTGTTGCTACAGTGTTCTAGGTGGTTGGTAGGGTGTTCTATGTTGTTCTAGGGTGTTTTGGGTGGTTGTTTGAGTGTTTGGTTGTTGCAAGGGTGTTCTAGTGGTTGGTAGGGTGTTCTATGTTGTTCTAGGGTGTTTTGGGTGGTTGCTAGAGTGTTTGGTTGTTGCTACGGTGTTCTAGGTGGTTGGTAGTGTGTTCTATGTTGTTCGAGGGTGTTTTGGGTGGTTGTTTGAGTGTTTGGTTGTTGCTAGGGTGTTCTAGTGGTTGGTAGGGTGTTCTATGTTGTTCTAGGGTGTTATGGGTGGTTGCTAGAGTGTTTGGTTGTTGCTAGATTGTTCTAAGTGGTTGGTAGGGTGGTCTGTGTTGTTCTAGGGTGTTTTGGGTGGTTGTTTGACTGTTTGGTTGTTGCTAGGGTGTTCTAGTGGTTGGTAGGGTGTTCAATGTTCTAGGGTGTTTTGAGTGTTTGTTAGAGTGTTTGGTTGTTGCTAGGGTGTTCTAGGTGGTTGGTAGGGTGTTCTATGTTGTTCTAGGGTGTTTTGGGTGGTTGCTAGAGTGTTTGGTTGTTGCTAGGTTGTTCTAAGTGGTTGGTAGGGTGGTCTGTGTTGTTCTAGGGTGTTTTGGGTGGTTGTTTGAGTGTTTGGTTGTTGCTAGGGTGTTCTAGTGGTTGGTAGGGTGTTCTATGTTGTTCTAGGGTGTTTTGGGTGGTTGCTAGAGTGTGGTTGTTGCTATGTTGGACTAAGTGGTTGGTAGGGTGGTCTATGTTGTTCTAGGGTGTTTTGGGTGGTTGTTTGAGTGTTTGTTTGTTGCTATGGTGTTCTAGTGGTTGGTAGGGTGTTCAATGTTCTAGGGTGTTTTGAGTGTTTGTTAGAGTGTTTGGTTGTTGCTAGGGTGTTCTAGGTGGTTGGTAGGGTGTTCTATGTTGTTCTAGGGTGTTTTGGGTGGTTGCTAGAGTGTTTGGTTGTTGCTAGGTTGTTCTAAGTGGTTGGTAGGGTGGTCTGTGTTGTTCTAGGGTGTTTTGGGTGGTTGTTTGAGTGTTTGGTTGTTGCTAGGGTGTTCTAGTGGTTGGTAGGGTGTTCTATGTTGTTCTAGGGTGTTTTGGGTGGTTGCTAGAGTGTGGTTGTTGCTATGTTGGACTAAGTGGTTGGTAGGGTGGTCTATGTTGTTCTAGGGTGTTTTGGGTGGTTGTTTGAGTGTTTGGTTGTTGCTATGGTGTTCTTGGTTGTTGGTAGGGTGTTCAATGTTCTAGGGTGTTTTGAGCGTTTGTTAGAGTGTTTGGTTGTTGCTAGGGTGTTCTAGTGGTTGGTAGGGTGTTCTATGTTCTAGGGTGTTTTGAGTGGTTGTTAGAGTGTTTGGTTGTTGCTACAGTGTTCTAGGTGGTTGGTAGGGTGTTCTATGTTGTTCTAGAGTGTTTTGGGTGGTTGCTAGAGTGTTTGGTTGTTGCTAGGGTGTTCTAGTGGTTGGTAGGGTGTTCTATGTTGTTCTAGGGTGTTTTGGGTGGTTGTTTGAGTGTTTGGTTGTTGCTAGGGTGTTCTAGGTGGTTGGTAGGGTGTTCTATGTTGTTCTAGGGTGTTTTGGGTGGTAGTTAGAGTGTTTGGTTGTTGCTAGGGTGTTCTTGGCGGTTGGTAGGGTGTTCTAGGGTGTTTTGAGCATCTTCAGTGAAGTGTCTAAGATGTTTTATCCATCGCTGCCAGCATGGAATGAAGAAGACGCACAGTATTCCAGCGATGTAGTTGTGTTAATTAACCCAGTTCTCATTTCATCTGTTTATTGTGGAGATGTCTTCTTAAACTCCAGAGATTATACAGAGGCAGTATGCAGTGTAATATACAACAAGTCTGTGTGTAACGTCATTGGATCTGTGTGTGTCTGCATTAATAAAGTTGATGTTCTCCATGTGTCTCCTGCAGCATCTTCCGCAGCATCATCATCCATCAGGCTGAACGGATGAAGCATCACATTCATTACCAGTATCATCCAGCACCATTTCCTCTGCAGGTATTGCAGAAACACCACACAAGAATAGTATGTGATTCTGAGCATAGCCGTTGTCTTTATCTCATCACACTCCATTCTTGTCGTCTTCGATTCATTTTTCCCCGTTGTGTGGCCAGCGTTAAACTCGGTTATGGAGGCGTGTGACCTTTCCCACTCAACATGATGGATATGTTATGCCGTGCGTTTGAAGGATGCTGGGAAAACGAAACATCCTCTAGAGATCTGACACCTGTCAAAAATCTTTCCTGATATTAGTTATATGCAATTATTTAATCTGCATGCAATTAAAGCCTCTGGGTGATGAATGACATGGAATCATTTATGAACCCATTGTTTCAGCGACGCATGATGACTAGCGATTAGACGGGGTTTAAACTTGCTCGCTTTAATATTCATGAGCTCAGATGTGAATCTGTTAAATACACATGGAGATATTAGTATCTCTCACAACACTCCTCGACAGGCTGAACAAATGCTCATTCTGCGTTTTTGTTTGGATTCTTAACCCTTAGTCCTCGTTAACTAGCGGCTAATGAAGCTCCATTCTTCTCCTCATTGATGCTTTATCTTCAGCGTGTTTGAAGCATCTGAATAATTAAGATTTGCAAATTGCCTGTTTCCATTGTCTCCACATGCAACAATGAGTTGTTTGTCTGCTGTCTGGAGACAGGACTGTGTGTTTTAGCTGCTGGCTGTAGATTTTATTGGAAAAAGCGAGAGCCATTCAACAGATCTTCAAGGTCAAGACTGCTGGATATTATTGTGTGCGTGTGTGTGTGTGTAGAAACACAATTCTGTTTCCACCCCTTCTGCGTTTCTGGCCAGAAGACTTAATGCAGTTTACACTGCCTTTATATCTCATGTAAGCATCATTTTTGAGCGGCTCAGGGGTGCGTTTCCCAAAAACATGGTTAGCCAACTATGGTCGCAAGGTCCGTCGTTATCAACATAGTTCAACAAGTCGTGTTTCCGGAAACCATAGAGACAAAGCATATTTAGGCCACGCCCACACTGGGGGGAGGGGGCATAGATATGTGTACGTAGATGCCCCATTAGCGACTGTTTCTATGGGCCGCTATACATTAGCCGTCCACCATTTTCGAACGGTCAAAGCTGGTCGTGAACGCGCTTTGTGAATATTCAAATGCTGCCTGTGCGTCTGCAACCATAGTTATACACATACATGTATGAAATTAATATCTATACATCAATAGACTGAAGCAGATGAGTTTAGATTTCGTTTATCATTAATGGTAGATAATTCTGCATATGCTAAAAATATTGGTTAAAGATTGGTTAAATTTTCTTAATATCATTAATATTGACCATCAGAGAACCCTACAGACACATTGCTCAGCTTTCAATGAACGCAGTGAACTCATTATAAACAAGTTCATTGGAAAGAACTCATAAACCATCAACCAATCAGCCATCAAAGTAAATAAATGATAAAAATAGTAATAACTTAGGCTATATTGATGTTTATTAAACACATTACTAGCTATTTATTCAACCCATGTTTTAAGTAATCATCATAGGTATTATCTGAAAGCTTAAATTCTCAAAAATCATCCTAAAAAAAAAAACGTCATAAAATTATCAACATCACATACCTGAATTTAAACCATTTTTAAGAACAGTCAAAATGATAAATTAATGTACATTTATTTAAAATATGAAAACACAAACCAACACATCCAATTTCTTCGGGAATTTAAATCGCACTGGGCTTTACAGAGGCTGTTGTTTTTTATGCAAGTGATGATTGACAGCCTCTCAAAGTGTTGACATGTGTTGACCGTTCTAAAATGGCGGCGTGTCGACGTGCCTGGAGAGGTCGAATGGGGCATCTACGTATACATATCTATGGGGTAAACAATCCAACGCTCTCCATTGACTTGTCATTTCAGACTCAAACAAAAAAACAGAACAATGTCTAAAAGCTGCTATGTGACAAAGTGTACAGCAAACAAGCTAAAAAACACATAAATACGTTTTTATAAGCTGCCGACCCAAAAAAACGAGCGTTTAAGGAGACAAAAGTGGATAAAGGCTATAAGACGTGACGCTTCAGCAGGAAGAATGGGTAAATTTTGGGATCCTGACACTCAGTATGCGTATGTGTGCAGTAAACATTTTGTCACTGTTAAGTCAAATATACAAATGTCAGTTTTATATATTATATTTCCTGTCTCTGATCACGTTCCCCTCCAGTGGGTGTAGTTCTCAGTGTAATATAACGTGTCGCGCTCTGTCTCAATGGCCTGTATCCGCTTTTTTGTCCTTAAACGCTCGTTTTTTGGGTCAACAGCTTATAAAATTTCTGGGTTTTTGGTTCTGGGTTTTGTTTAGCTTGTTTGCTGTACACTTTGGCACATATCAGCTTTTCTGTTTTTTGTTATAAGTCCGAAATGACAAGGAGGCAGCCTCACGCAATGCAAAGTCAATGGAGAGCGTTGGATTGTCCGACCCCATCCCCCCGCCACGTGTCGCTCTGTCTCTATAGTTCCAACAAACATTCGCAAACCGCATTGCAAACTTGTGTGGTTGCAACGACAGCTCATCGACCTGTGGTTAGAAGCTTAGAAGCGAGTTTCTTGTTTGCATGACATGTGGACTTAATAAATCCTTATCTTGAGCAAAACAAGCAAGCTGACGTTCAGTACACTCTATATCTTTTATTTCGAATACATACAAATGTCATTTACATCTTTTAGTTTGTCAAGAGATTTAAAGCACTGTTTTTGAAGAGTGCGCATGTACCCTAGTACGTTAGGACGAGCCAATGATTGAATCTGGAAATAAAGCAAAATAACTGAGAAACATTAGTCCTTTAGATGCCATGTCCATAATTTATAGCAAAAAAATCTAGCATGAATTCGATCTCAAACTAATTAATTAAAAGCAGTTATTACTCCACCACCTGTGTGACATCATTAACCAACGTGGTTGAACGACAGAGTTGCGACAATATGGTTTCAGGAAACAGTCGCGACTAGCTTGTTGATTTCTTCAACGATGCATCGTACTATGGTATTTAAGCAGTGAGTTACGTCGTTGTACGGGAAACACACACCAGATAATTTGGTCTTTGGAGAATTTGATGCGAAATGTCTGGTATTTGATTGCAGACTTAGGGATTTAATTGGTTTGTGAAGAGTGGCTGTTACTTCCAGAACAGAGCTAAAACAGACTCTAAATAGATATTTTGATATTTTTTTAAATTTAATTAATAACTTTTTTTTTATTTAATAACTTTTTATTTCATTTTATTTTTAATTAAAACATTTTTACATTTTTTTTTTTGTCTTGTTGCCTTGTTTTGATTTGTTTTGATTGCGAAAAGTAGACGTTATTTCCAGAATGGAGTCAATTTTTAATGTGCGTTTACTAAAAAAAAAAGTTTACTTTATATCTAGTTTTTATTTTATTTTATTAATTCATTTATTTTTTAATTTCATAATTTTTTTTATTTTTAATTTAAAGGGATAGTTCACCCTGAAATTAAAATAAAGCCATCTTTTACTGGCTTTAAAAGATGTGTCTTCTTCGGACCTCAAAAGCAGAAATTTAAAAAAATAGTCCTGCACGCGCTCCTTCCTACCGTGGCAGTGAATGGCGACCAGGCTAAAACATTACAAAAATGATACAAAAGTATCACGCAATGATACAGTGAGACGCGCACCATGTATGAAAGTGTTCAGGAGGCATAGGTTTTGCGAGAAAGAAACCTTATTATTCAGTCAAAATACTGAGCTCGGCCGTTACTCCTCCTGTGAGAGTGTGTGCGAGCCATCAGCAGCCACTTATGCTTACTATAACTCGCACTGTTGTCATGGTACCCAGGATAAGCACACACACGCACCATTTTGAGAAATCAGGCTCAATAGAAACAAACGTGACTCTTGTCTTCTCTATAAGGTATATGATAAGAAATAATACAAAGTAAACCTCCTGAAGTGAATGTTGTGTACCGGTAGTCATGAGAACATTTGCGTGAGTGGCTGCTGACGGCTCGCACACACTCACAGGAACGCGCACAGAGTAACGGCCGAGCTCAGTATTTTGACTAAATAATACGCTTTCTTTCTCACAAAACCTTATAGTATGCCTCCTGAATACTTTCCATATATGGCTCGCATCTCACTGTATCATTGCGTGATGGGTTTGTATCATTTTTGTAATGTTTTAGCCTGGTCGCCATCCACTGCCATTATAGGAAGGGGCTCGTGCAGGACTATTTTTTTTATTTATGCTTTTGAAGTCCGAAAAAGATAGAAGGACACAGGGCATTAGAACAACAGCAGGGCTTTATTTTCATTTCAGGGTGAACTATCCCAATTAAATTAAATTAAAATTAAAATTTAATTTGCTGCACCTGGGCAGATAATCAAGTTATTATATTTCGAAAGATTATGAAAATGAACAGTTACAATACATAAAAATAACATGCACTGATGAATTGTCCTCAATAAGATCAGGCAAATGTAGTAAGAAAGTACATTTTGCTTTCACATTGACTTTGTCCCATTTGCTCTCCATCTCCTTCATGTCAAGGAGAATCAAGTGAGATATTAAAGAGAGCTCATTTGTGATTTACCCAGACAGACGCTCTCTTGTGCTGCAGTATCTGGTGGACATCTGACTCTCTTCTGGACGCTGGCCGTCTCCTCTTTTGTTACTCTGAGGTCACAATGACACTTTTATCACACTGAATTTTCTTCTCTCTCTCTCTCTCTCTCTCTCTCTCTCTCTCTCTCTCTCTCTCTCTCTCTCTCTCTCTCTCTCTCTCTCTCTCACAAAAACGAGGCCAAGCGATCCGGATGGATGGAGAACAGTGATACATCAGCCGTCCTGTCCCAGATCATTCATTGTTCAGTGTTCAATACAGTAATTCATACAATATCTGAGAGTCATTCAATAGATAAGCAGGTTACACTTTATTCCGATTGTCCACTTTTGACATTCTAACTACAAGTAACTTTGCAACTACATGTCCACTAACTCTCATTAGAGTACTAGTAGACTGTTAGGGTTAGTAGAATAAGTTGACATGTACTTGCAAAGTTACTTATAATCAGTACAATGTCTATTGAAGAGCATCAGAATAAAGTGTTAGCAGATATTAAGCAGACAATCTAATGAGAGTTCGTTGATGTAGTTGGAGCAACTTGTGTAGTTATCCGTCATCGTGTTAAACCCGCCAATAGCGAGCCAGGTGGATAAGCCAGTCTGTGATTGGTTCCCACAAAAGTGTAACAGAAGCAGTAGAAATGAATGTACAGGTTTCCAGGGCGATATCATATCGCCGGCAGATCAGGCTGGGTTTACCCAGTCTAGCATTCAAGCACATTAGTGGCTAAAAGTGATGTCTTTTAATGACCCTACAATTTTGATCAAAATATGAGGAATATATATATATATAAGTATGAGGGAAGTACAAAACTAAACTTGGTTAACCTCTTAAGATCTGGGACCATTTTTGGGATTTCCGCCTGGATTTGGCTTACCCAAATTGAAAAGCTTCCCATACCCACATACAGTGGTCTCTAAATACTCAATTTTGGTGTCATTTTTCAGGAAACCCTTTGAAGTTACACAAACCACTGCTAAAAGTGATAAACATGTAAGTAAATGTTGTCTGAGCTGTAATAACCCCCCTCAAAAAAGAGACGCTTTTTGATTTTTTGGTTATAAATTCAGGTTTGAAAGTGTGTAACTCAGGCCCTGTGTGCTCTAGCACCCTGCAGACAGTTTCGGCTGTTTCCACTAGATTCCAGAAAATAGTGGGGGAAAAAAGAAATTTGTCTGTATCATGTTGTATGCAAGATTTTTTCAAATGGATCTGAAGGGAAGAATATTGCATTTTTATGTAATTTCCACCTACACCCCTCAATACCCATATTGGTCGTCATTGGTATACATGGCGGAAATTACATAAAAAAGGTCATATTCCTCCTATCATTTGAATAAATCTTTTTTCCAGTATTTTCTGGAATCTTGTGGAAAAAGCCAAAACTGTGTCTGCATGGTGCTAGAGCATTAAACACTTTCAAAAATGAATTTATAACCAAAAAATATTTATCTGATATCATTATTTATTATTTGCCAAAATTATTTGTTTTATTTTTTCAATGCATAAACAAAATGCATAGAAAAACAAAAAGCTCACAGGGAAAAAACGTTAAAAGCTATTAGTATTTTATTGGTTCTCTCTTGTTTTTTGCATGTGTTCATAATTTCTTTGCATAAATTATGACAAAATTGTCCGCACAATTTGGCATTTTTCATTGCATTATCACAATTAAAACAATTGACTCCAAGCACAACTACGCAATGTGCTTACAAAATTTGTAATAATATTTGAATGAAGGGTGAGGCTGTCAATTTTCCTAGACTGGACATCACTTTTGGCCACTATTGTAAATATATCATAATTTTGGAATGTTTTGTTATTTGTGCTGGAAAACAAGAAAGTAATTTTTTTGCAGTGCGATAATTCCCTAATTTCCTTTCGTACTCTGACGTCTCCAATGCCTGACGTCCACGCGTATGGAAGCACGTGGTCACAATAGAGCCTTGTTCTCCATGCCTCGGGGTAAAAGAGTTTATCACAGTGGACTGTTACATCCATCCATGTCCGTCTCAGTGGCACACGGCTATCAAACACTACACTATGTGTACTGTAGTCCTGTGCCACTTTAACTCTTATAGAGGGACAGCGAATTATGTGAAGGCTGACTGCACCTGGCCTCCGCTCTGAAGTTTTTTGGGATGGAATCGGGTCAGATGGTTGTCATTGGAGGCCTCGAGACACAGGCTGTCAAATCTGAAACGTTGCCCATGTCACATGGCGAGCTGAGTGCTAACCGCAGCGCTAAGCATACAGATCTAAATGACGGCCATTATCAGCAGGGCATCACGGGTCAGGCTGGAACGGCCCTCATGGCCATGAGCCATAATATAACGCAGCATACAGTGACCCGTCAACACACAGAAAAGAGGCCAGTGAATAAATCAAACCCAGAGAAGAGAATGTGTTCAGTAGGGAAAACTGCCATACTGTATACTGAGAGCAGGACAGAGCAGTGTATTGTGGCCACGAAATGAGAATTCGTTTCCACTGTAACTTATTCATTTGTTCCCTCGCTTTAGTAAATCATGACCATGTTGTGCTAATTCGTTCCCTCGTTTTGATTTAAAGGGTAGGTTCACCCAAAAATCTAAATTCTGTCCAAACTAGGGGTTGCACAGATTAGTTGACTTTAATGCTCTACCATGACGCTTTAAAGGGATAGTTCACCCAAAAATTAAAATTAGCCCATGATTTACTCACCCTCAAGTCATCCTAGGTGTATATGACATTCTTCTTTCAGACAAACACAATCAGAGTTATATTAGAAATGCCCTGGCTCTTCCAAGCTTTTTAATGGCAGTGAATTGATGGGTAATTTTTGAAGTCCATAAAAGTGCATCTATCCATCATATAACTGCTCCACATGGCTTCAGGGGGGTTAATAAAGGCCTTCTGAAGCGAAGTGGCGCATTTGTGTAAGAAAAATATCCATATTTAAACTTTATTGACTAGCTTCAAGGGTCAGGGGTTACTCTTTCACCATAACTTTTTACTCTTTTGCTTGCGTACCGCTGGAAGCTAGTTTTTTTAGTCTATAAAGTTTTAAATATGTATATTTTTCTTACACAAACGCAAGTGCTAGGCGGTTGTCTTTTTGCAAGATGTTGATCGAGCATTCATCGAGAGAGTCATCTCTCTGTATTTGCTCTGGAGAGCTGAACAGCGGTGTAGGGGTCAGCGCCGTCGTACTTGGGTCCACCAGACCAAATAAAATCACTCGCGCGTGACGCTCAATTCGCATCAAGCGCAAATAGAGCATCAAATTCGGGTCTAGTTGGACACTTGAACATTTTGAATCCACTCGTAAGTACGGCGTCCAATTCGCTGTGTAAATTAAGCGTTTGAAGCGAAATAGACGTGCATTCGAGGCGAAAGGGGCAAGTGCTAGGCGGTTGTCTGTTTGCAAGATGGCTGATGTTGATCGAGCGAGAGAGTCACCGCTCTGTATTTGCTCTGGAGAGCAGAACAGCGGGGTAGGGGTCAGCATCGCCGTACTTGGGTCCACCAGACCCTCCAGAGGCGTACCCAGTTTGGCGAGTTTCACCACTTCCTCCAGGAGCTGCGCCAGGATACTTCCGCCTGTCCCGCACGCAGTTTGATGACCTGTTGTCCCACATCGGAGTTAGTATCGAGCGGGCAGTTCTGCCGCCGTTTATCACGAGCAGGCTCCTGATTGGTTAACGCGGCGCAAACAGACTCCAAAGTTCAGATTTTTCAACTCGGGCGTCAGACACGAATTCGCTTCAAACGCGTGAATGCACAAAAAGCACCAAATAAAATCAATTGCGCAAAACGCTCAATTTGCATCTTTCGCACGAACTGGACGCACGAATGAGGCAAAAATCGCGTCCACGCTAAACGCATCTATCGCATCGCAGGACCTCCAGACGCTCGTCAAAGTGGCTTTACATTGACTTAACATGGAAATCACACGCTCCAGGCGCTCTATTCACAGTCGGTGTGAACACAGCATAAAGACGGGGTGAAGCCGAAGCCTGCTGCCAGTTTCATATGTTTTAAAGGAGTCACAAGATGATCTGAAGAGATCACGAATTAGTGTACAGATTACAGAGTTAAAGGGTTAGTTCACCCAAAAATGAAAATTCTGTCATTAATTACGTCCCCTCATGTCGTTGGACACCCGTAAGACCTCCGTTCATCTTCGGAACACAAATGAAGATATTTTAGTTGAAATCCGATGGCTCAGAAAGGCCTCCATTGGCACAATGCACTGTACTCTCTCAAGGCCCATAAAAGGTACTAAAGACGTCGTTACAAAGTCCATCTCACTACAGTGGTTCTACAATAACTTTATGAAGAGACGAGAATAGTTTTTGTGTGCAAAAAAAAACCCTAAATAACGACTTATATAGTGATGACCGATTTCAAAACACCGCATCATGAAGCTTCGAAGCGTTATGAATCAGTGAGTCGATTCTGCGGTTTGAATCGCCAAAGTCACGTGATTTCAGCAGTTTGGTTTGACACGCGATTCAAATCTTGAATCGACTCACTGATTCATAACGCTTCGAAGCTTCATGATGCGGTGTTTTGAAATCGGTCATCACTATATAAGTCGTTATTTAGGGTTTTTTTTGCGCACAAAAACTATTCTTGTCGTCCCATTTTAGGGGGGGTGGGCAGAAGAAAAGAGCCTAGTGACGCCGATGCCCGTAAGACTTTCGTTCATCTTCGAGACACGAATGAAAATATTTTAAATGACATCTGAGAGATTCCTACCCTCCTTTGACAGTCCACGCAACTACCACTTTGTTGCTTCAAATAGTTCATAAAGAAATAAAAAAAGAGTTAAACTAACACATGAATTGAGTCGTTTAGTCAAAATTTTCTGAACAGATTCAATTGCTTTATACAATAGACAGATTTAATTTGCCCTAGCAACCACATCCCATTGCATTAGGACTTAATATCGACTTATAGACACCGATCACGCCAGTATCGTGGTGGTAAATTGCACCATTCACATTTTGAGTTGACTAGAAATTCATATTTCTGGGCTGGCTGCCGATTGGTTGGCATTCAGATCTTCTCTAAATCTTCTGAACAAATGCCTCCTGCAGCGGGACATGAAAGAAGATGATTGTGCTGATGATCAGATACTGTCTGAAGTACAATAGTGATGATTAATCTCTAAATACAGCAGGGATGCAATGAACCACTTCACGTCTACAGTTCTTTTGCTCAAATACAGCTTTTTGTTTTTGCTCTCTCTCTCTCTCTCTCTCTCTCTCTCTCTCTCTCTCTCTCTCTCTCTCTCTCTCTCTCTCTCTCTCTCTCTCTCTCTCTCTCTCTCTCTCTCTCTCTCTCTCTCTCTCTCTCTCTTGGAAACATCAGAACTCAAATAGAAAGGGTAGATGTTCATAAGATTTGAAAACACAAAGATCTTTCACTCTTTTTTGAGTGAACAGGACAATAAGAAGCTCGTATGAGCATAAATTTAGCCTGTTGCTGTTTTAGCTGCTTGTGTGTATGTGTGCATACTGTGTGTGCATAAAGAGTCTTTTGTATGGAGCGAGTCGCAGGCGTTGTTGGCCCGGGGTGGATTTCTCCTACTTCATTAAAGCAGAACACATGTCTGTATGCATGACCGTAAGCATTAGAGCGATCTGAGCAGCCTTACAGTCCCTGCATGTGTGGATCTGTTTGACAACCTCTTCACTGTGTCCTTACAAGGGGATTTCTGATCATGAGACTGCTTGTACCACACACACTATATACAGCGATCAGGCATAACATTATGACATTAAGAATAACACTGATTATCTCTTCATCATGGCACCTGTTAGAGGGTGGGATATATTAGGCAGCAAGTGAACATTTTGTCCTCAAAGTTGATGTGTTAGAAGCAGGAAAAATGGGCAAGCGTAAGGATTTGAGCGAGTTTGACAAGAGCCAAATTGTGATGGCTAGACGACTGGGTCAGAGCATCTCCAAAACTGCAGCTCTTGTGGGATGTTCCCGGTCTGCAGTGGTCAGTCTCTATCAAAAGTGCTCCAAGGAAGGAACAGTGCTGAACCGGCGACAGGGTCATGGGCGGCCGAGGCTCATTGATGCACGTGGGGAGCGAACGCTAGCCTGTGTGGTCCAATCAAACAGACGAGCTACTGGAGCTCAAACTGCTCAAGAAGTTAATGCTGGTTCTGATAGAAAGGTGTCAGAATACACAGGGCATCTCAGTTTGTTGTGTATGGGGCGGCTTAGCCGCTGACCAGTCAGGGTGCCCATGCTGACCCCTGTCCACCGCCCAAAGCACCAACAGTGGCACGTGAGCATCAGAACTGGACCACGGAGCAATGGAAGAAGGTGGCCTGGTCTGATGAATCACGTTTTCTTTTACATCACGTGGATGGCCGGGTGTGTGTGTGGCTTACCTGGGGAACACATGGCACAGGTGCACTATGGGAAGACGGCAAGCTGGCGGAGGCAGTGATGCTTTGGGCAATGTTCTGCTGGGAAACCTTGGGTCCTGCCATCCATGTGGATGTTACTTTGACACGTCCCACCTACCTAAGCATTGATGAGACCATGTACACTCTTT
>CM042245.1:54266133-54323633 GCA_023566225.1 Romanogobio albipinnatus | reverse complement strand
ATATTAGAGCCTGATTTAGCGCCGTCTCTAAGTAATAATAATACGCCTCTACTAATAATAATAATTATGCCTAGATGGTTGATTATTTTTCACATGATCTTTTTTTATAAACAATGTTTACTTTTAAACAGCATACAGCCTTTAAATGTGTTTGTATTATTTACTTATAATGATTATCATCATTAATAATAAACTTAATACATTTAATTATTTAAAAAAAGAATTTTTTGCTGTGGTTCCGAAATTGGTACCGAGTACCGTAAAATTTTGATGGTATTGGTACCGACTACTGGAAGTTTGATACCGTGACATGCCTAACGTCCACTATGGTTTCGGACACCACTACAAATGGCTGTCCCCTCAAATAGTGCCCTATTTAAGGGTATGGGGGGCGATTATAGTGCCCAGATTTTACAGCATTTTATGGCGTTTCACTGTAGAAATCACTTAACAATCTTGTTTCATGTCTTTCTAATTACACTCTTAAAAATAAAGGCTCCAAAAGAGTGTTTCAGCAGAGATGCCAGAAGAGCCATTTATGTGTCCCCAAAGAACCTTTTTCAGAACCTTTTTCCACTTCTGGAATGGAAAGATTCCACGGATGTTCATGGAACCATAAAAAACTTTTATTTGTAAGAGTATATTCCTTTGAAACTGTCACACTTTTCTCTGGTAATCCTCTAAACACAGGGTGTCAGAATTTAGCAATTGCCATGACAACAGTAACTGTGACGCACAATTGGGAGTTTCTCCACTGAGAGCCGGTCAGTACTTTGGTGTGCTGTTTTCAAACACAAACACGCACACACACACACGCACACACACACACACACACACACACACACACACACACACACACACACACACACACACACACACACACACACACACACACACACACACACACACAGGGTTTTTTTTGTGAAATGTGGGGACATTCCATAGTCGTAATGGTTTTTATACCGTACAAACCGTATTTTCTATCCCCCTACACTGCCCCTGCCCCTAAACTTAACCCTCACAGGAGACTGTGCAGTTTACTTTCTGTGAAAAAATCCTCATTCTGTGTGAAATATAAGCATTTTGAAAAGTGAGGACATGGGTAACGTCCTCATATTTCACCCTCTTTTTGTAATACCTATGTCATACCCATGTCATTATACACATTTGTGTCCTGATATTTCACAAAAACACACACACACACACACACACACACACACACACACACACACACACACACACACACACACACACACACACACACACACACACACACACACACACACACACACACACACACACACACACACACAGACAGAGATCTTGGCTGGTTTATAGCTGGCAGCACTGGCAACCAGCTAATGTGACAAAAGAAACTTTTCCCTTGTAACTGAATCAGATGTATCAGCCATACTAGGCCTCTGGAAAGGCTGTGTGTGTGTTCGGTCTCAGATAGTGTTACTGTCTCTAGGTGTGTCTGAGGATGTGTCTAAGTTGGGTGGTGGCTGTAATGTTGCCCTGGTTTCCTCTTACTTACTCCGCATGAGCTAAGCAGCTAAAAAAGCAAATGATATAGACACGCTGCCAATATGTATAAGGAAAACGGCGAGCAATATAAGCAAGCTCTGGAAACATGAACATGACATCACAGCTAACAGGCCAGTAACGTTCATAGACCACCGCTTGTTCAAAGTTAGTCTTTAATAATAACACTAATGATCACTTTTTCCTTAAACATTTTAGTTGAATGGTTTTTAGAACTTATTGGGAACGTTAGTAAAATGTTAGAACATTTTTGTTTGCTGGGTTAACACTATCTGTCAAACTGCAAATTACCATTACATGCAACACAAAATAAATACACATGGTTTTGTAAGCTCATCGTTACACAAATACATATATATGTCCTGTGACGGCTATAACTCAATGCACAATTAAATGCACAGCCATTTGCAATTTGTTCTCTGCATCAAAAACGTATATGAACACGCTGTGGCATAAGCCCTATTCGGACGGTAATTGTTTCTCACGTGGACGTCCATAAAAATAAATGTTCATGCCACCTCAGTGATAAAACTCAAATGGTGATTTATTCACGGTGGAGGAGCGAGTTTTGATGAAGAACATGATTGTATGCTGTAAATAAAATGTCATATGCTTGGTATAATAAGAATAAATGCATATTTAATTTAATAACAGGAACATAATATCCTAATTATTATGTAATTGTTTAAATCTGTTTAAAAATAGGAAGATATACAGACGCACATTATGGATTCAGACAGCAATTAAATGACCACACGACCTTGGTGTTTGTCTAAAAACAGGAGGTAATTCGGCCGGGGATTTTTACACGGGTGGTGGGAGAAAAACACTGACATTCTGGATTCAGACGGCAATAAAAACACTGACTAGCCCCTGTCAATGATGAAAAAACCCCCATGAGAAACAATTACCATCTGAATAGGGCTTTTGATAACTTTTGAGACGATTTTGTGGAGTTTTTATAAGCTGTTCGGTCGGTTAAAGAGCGGTTACACTCACATTGTGGATGAATTGCGTTTGTGTCGAAGACTTTGGATCTACTGAAGAGAACTTAAAATGAAATAAAACATTCTTGTTTGTGTTTTACAGGGGAAGGCAAGTTGTACGTGTTTGGAAGAACATGAGGGTGTCAGGGTTTGTAGAAGGGATGAAGCGAGGACTCAAAGATGCAGAAATAAGGGCTTTTAATGTGGATAATAAAATAAAACAAGACAAAAACAAACTACCCCGAGGGGGAAAGACTTGACTTGACGACGATTCCACACTGGACTGTAAACACAAGGAGATTAAATAGGGAAAAAACAAAAGAGGGTAACGAGGGAGGACAGGTGGGGCAAATTAACCAATAATCAGGAAACAAGGTGGGCGGGGTTAGACAATAGACATGAGCACATGGCACAAAGAAACACTAGACAAGATATATGTGCTCACACCAAACGTGACATGAACATGCAGCTAATGAAAACTCATCAGCTGCATGTTCACACAAAACATGACATGAAAGCATGCGGCCGATGTAAACATGAACCGCGTGCTACACAAACACACTCGGACAGAAGAGCGCATGCTCACACAACAAGACATGCGCACGGGAACAAGCGAATGCTCATTCCGTGCGCTCGTGACAAAAAAACAAACACGCGGAGCATGAATGTCCGAATCCCAACACAAAACCGAAACCCAAACTAGACCGAAGTGCTGGGATCCGAACACCACGCCCCACACACAAAACACAAGGACAGAAGAGCACGCAGCTCGAGCATGCTCAAAGCTGCGCTCACACAAGACAAGACAAACAATACAGGAGTGTCAGGGCTCTGTCACAAACCAAGAGTAAACTAGACCGCAGTGACAGAACCCTGACAGAGGGTGATTAAATGATAACAGCATTTTAATATTTGCCTTAATAAACCCGATATTCTTAAAACATGATACCAATAGACCCTTTTCACATTTCCGAGCGGAAGTCGTCAGTTGGGTTAAATATTATATCTGTGAATGAGAGAATACATTAAATATTTTTTTATGTGCCCATTTGCTCACATAGCAAAAGAAAAACGCCACAGTAGTGATTTCACAACTTTCAAAAAGAGGGAAAAAATAGAGTGAGATTGATAAGGGCAGTGAAAAGAGAGAAATATGTTCATTTTTACCATCACTCCCATAGACGCTATTACTAAACACCCTCACAGCAGCTGAAACTTTTTTTATTGTAATTTGATGCAAAAGTAATAAAATACAAAGTATTAGTGTTATAAATGTACATATATAAAAAAAAAAAACGAAATTGATGACTGTTAAAACGCGTCATCACAGTCTGTGAAAAGGGTCTATACTTTGGTCAACTCTGCTAATTAGTCAGAAAAGTAGAGCCCACTGGGACCTCAAGTGTTGTGTAATGACTGGAATGAGCTTTGCTTTAATTATTAATTTAATTTATGCATTTGGCAGACGCTTTTATCCAAAGCGACTTACAGTGCCCTTATTACAGGGACAATCCCCCTGGAGCAACATGGAGTAAAGTGCCTTGCTCAAGGACACACTGGTGGTGACCGCTGGGATCAAACCAGCAACCTTCTGCATATCAGTTCAGTGGTTTAACCCACTGGACCACCATCTCGCACACATTATAATTAATGCATATAATTATAATTATATGCGTTATAATTAATTAGGTCATATAGACATCCACATCCAGACACACCTTGAATCTATTTTACACAATATCTAATGGTTGTTTTTGATTCAGAATGGTTGGAATGAATCAGGCCAAGTTTTCTCCTGTTATCCCATCAATATCCAGGAAGTTGTCAACTGATTCACTACTAATGAAGCCTCCATTCCCCCGAGGGTCTTGACTTGGCATTTCCTCTTAACAACTCGCAACTACAAAAAAGACATTTATGGACGTAAAGAATCTGTCTTTGTTATTGAGACTTCCGCTTCTGAACATAATTTGATCATAGCAAGCGTTAGCCGCACATCTTTAATTGTGGCTCGGAGCTTTTCCCTCCTCCGGGTCGTGAGTGATAAAAGCGTTTGATGTTATTAATTCATAACAGGCATGTGATCTTTCATCCGGCCCCGTGGAGGAAAGCGAGTTGATAAAAGTTCTATTTGAAGGCGATGTTTCTGGAGCAGGCGAGTTCTTTCTCAAGCGTCTCACGACATGAATTATGCACTAAGACCCTTGATCATCTTTTGCATCTGAACTGGACGGCTTTTGAATAGCCAAAGCAAATGAAGACAGCTGTATACACAAATGTATAGAAACAGCCAAGAACGTACTGTTCATCGTACAGACTGAATTATGATGTAAAACCAGATTCATTCCTCTATAGAGCGCAGAACAATTCAGGGAAAAAAAATGTTTGTAACTTCACAGATTAAAAACAAATGCGTTGTTTTCAGTCAATATCATTGATTGAAAACATGTAATCAATATCATTTTATATCCAGTGGTCAGAAAATATATATATTTTAGAAAATGTTAATAATATTATATAAGTATACTTAACAGATATGTAGTGAAATTATGATGATATTTAAATAAATAAAGTAAAAATACATTAATTTATTCTATAGAGAATTCTTTACTGAAAAATTCTTTACCATTTTAAATCTATTGGTGAGAAAATATATATTTTTAGAAAGTGTTAATATTTTAATAATTATAGAATTTATATATATATATATATATATATATATATATATATATATATATATATATATATATATATATATATATATATCATCAGTTTGATATATATATATGCCTATATGTAATAATTACATAATTACAAATATGTAGTGAAATGTTTGTAATAATAATCATTTAAAATATTATTTAAATATTAAATAATTTACTCATAATACTAAAATAAATAACTAAAATAAAATACCATTATGAATTCTATTTATAATTTTTATAAAAACATTTTTTACTGAAGAACTTCACAGATATGTAGAGTATGCATGGAAATGCATATTTCCATTTTCACTTTTATTTAAAAAGTGCTTTTTAATGCTTATAATCACAAAATTTTAAATCTATTGGTGAGAAAATATATATTTTTAGAAAGTGTTAATATTTTAATAATTATAGTATGTATGTATGTATATATATATATATATATATTGTATTTACAGGAGAACTTCAGATATGTAGTGAAATGTTAATAATCATAATAATAATTTTAAATATTATTAACATTAAATATTTTACTAATAATATTTAAATAAATAAATAAAATAAAATCCCATTATTAATTATATTTATTAATAATAATAATAATACATATATTTAAAAAAAATTATAAAAAAATTTATTGAAGAACTTCACAGATATGTAGAGTATGCATGAAAATACATTTAAAATATGCTGTTTAATGCTTATAATCAATATCAATTCTAAATCTATTGCCAAAAATATAAGTGATAATAAGTGATATATATATATTTTTCAATGTTAAAGAATATTTTATGAAAAACGTGTTTATTAAAATGTACATTATAAACAAATAAATTGTGGCAATACATTTAAAATATATTGTTATTATGCTTGTTTTATGAGAATACGTCCAGAAGCGAAGCTGCTGAATGTCACTATCTTCTCCTTCTTCAGCAATTAATCCTTTTAGCCAATCAGAACGTCCGTCCGTCCCTGAGAATCGCACATGTTTTAGAAAAACTAATCCAATCAGTCGGTTGGGCTCCTCCATTGATCCTGATGTACTTCTTCTGGAAATAGAAAATAGAATTAATCAGGTAGATTGATATGAAGCTTAATCTAATAGGAAGTACTGCAATGGAAAACTTTTCCTCGGTCTGCATTACAAAAAGGCCATAATGCACGGTTGCTAGGGTGTTTACTAGGTGTTGGTATTGTGGTTGACTTGGCATTGCGATAAGTGATGTGGAATAAACAGGTGGCACTTCATTAAACTGTGACATTTATCATCTTCCGCCTCTCATAGAGCTCGTCTGTGAATGCAGCTAGTCAATGCGAGTATTGTCTGTGGAGATCAGAAAACGAGAGGACGTTTGACTAAATCCGCCGTCTCTGGAGCTCGTAAAGGGAAATCCTTGATTAGTATTCAGCGTCTCTCTTCCCACAGGGCCATTACTTTACCTCCGCACAGATGTGCCTGGATTTAAACACTGTTCAGTCTCTCTCTCACTGTTCAGATATTACGGCCCATACCTGCAGCCATCTGGAGGGATAAAAACACAATCCATACGTTTTCCAGAGCTATTCAATTAACCTTATGTGATTACATTTAATTTTCAATAATGCTCGGAAGAATTTGAGGGCTTTGTCACCGTGCTGTGGTGTTCATTAGCGGTAATCCGTGGCGATCAGGTGTGTTCTGGAGAGATAGTGTGCGCTGGTGGGAGTTTTCCGGATCACTAGAATACGGGATTCAGCAGGCGCAGTCGCAATTCATGCGGTTGCCATGGAAATCTGCACACTCTGGGTTTAGCCACAGCCCTTTGTTTTATGAAATGCTCGAGAAGATGTGGCCCACGATAAAGTGTGTTAAATTGGCATTTTAGTGCGTATGAATGTGTGAACAGACCTCAAAGCTCCCCGCTCAACACCAGGATCATGGTTGCTCTGCATAAACACGTTTGTTTGTACGCCTGTTTATCACAAGAGTCAGACTTTGCTGTTGTTTGCTTTGCCCTCACAGTGTTCGGTTGTTTTTGTTGAAGCTGACGCTTTAAAGTCTTATTATTGCTCATATTTAGGGCTGATAATTTCAACAAACCCCAAAAGCTTCTGTCCTGCACTTTAAGTGTGTGTGTGTGTGTGTGTGTGTGTGTGTGTGTGTGTGTGTGTGTGTGTGTGTGTGTGTGTGAAATTTAAAGTACACTGTAAACCCTGAACAAGTTGGGCTAACTCAAAAAATTGAGGTAATCAGCTTAATTTTTTTGAGTTATGCTGTTCCCAATTTTAAGTAAGCAGAACTATCAAGTTTTGAGTTTGTAGGACTCATGTAGTACTCATGCATGTTAATTGCTCCTAACTTGAAGTACTGAGTTGGCTAATTTTTGGCTACATTTTGATGGCAATTAACATAAAAGATTTAGTTAATTCACTTTTTTATTTTGAGTTCTTGCACATCAAATTAGTTATTTACTTCACTGTAAATACTAATAAGTTGTCAGAACTCAACAAAAAAATGTAAGTAAGATTTTTATTTTGTACTCCATCCATCTTCTTCTGCTTTATCCGGGGCCGGGTCGCGGGGGCAGCAGTCTAAGCAGAGATGCCCAGACTTCCCTCTCCCTAGACACTTCCTCTAGCTCTTCCGGGGGGACACCGAGGCGTTCTCAGGCCAGCCGGGAGACATAGTCCCTCCAGCGTGTCCTTGGTCTTCCCCGGGGCCTCCTCCCGGTTGGACATGCCCGAAACACCTTCCCGGGAAGGCGCTCAGGAGGCATCCGGAACAGATGCCCGAGCCACCTCAGCTGTCCCCTCTCGATGTGGAGGAGCAGCAGCTTTACTCCGAGTTCCTCCCGAGTGACTGAGCTTCTCACCCCATCTCTAAGGGAGCGCCCAGCCACCCTGCGGAGAAAGCTCATTTCGGCCGCCTGTATCCGGGATCTTGTCCTTTCGGTCATGACCCAAAGCTCATGACCATAGGTGAGAGTAGGAACATAGATTGACCGGTAAATCGAGAGCTTCGCCTTACGGCTTAGCTCTTTCTTCACCACGACAGACCGGTACATCGACCGCATTACTGGAGAAGCTGCACCGATCCGTCTGTCAATCTCCCGTTCCATCCTCCCCTCACTCGTGAACAAGACCCCTAGATACTTGAACTCCTCCACTTGAGGCAGGAACTGTACTCATACATACTGTACTCATATTTTGTACTCATACATTTTTATTGTTCTTAACTTTAAATATTTGAGTACACTAATTTATACATATAACTTAAAATCACCAGGTTATCTCAACATAAATAACTCTTCTAAATTAGCATAACAAAACAGTAATCACTACTAAATCTCCCTTACCTTTAATCTTGCACAAAAAAAACATAATATAACACTTATTTTTTTAGCATTTACTCTCTCTTTCGAGTGCCAGGGGCAAAGCATGCTGGGAGATACAATTCAAAACAATGAAACGGTTCATTATGTCAATTTATGTCATTATGAAATATGTCAGTGCTGTGAACTCAAAAGAAAAAGAAAGTTATTAATACTCATAACAGTTCATTTAACTGAACTAATTTGTTTAATTTAAGTTTGTCCTACTCGCAATTAAGTATTTTGAGTGTTAGGGTTTACACTGTATAGTTTTTATTCAGTTTGTGTTTTTCAAATCAAAGTTTGTGAACTCTTTATTGAAGATTTATATAATAAATAGCCTAAAATATAAACCCCAAACAACTTATGTAACTCATCCTGCAACATTTATACTTTTTTTTCAATGTATTTTTATTTTCTAACTAATTTGTCCCATTCATTTATTCTACAGATAAATAGTAATAAAAAGAAATTTCACAGATAACTTTATAGATATGTAGTGTATGTGTGTAAATATATTAAAACATTGTTTTTATGATTATAATTAATATCAATGTTAAATCTTTTGGCAAAATATTACTAATATATTTGAAAAAAAATTAATATATAATGAGATATATATATATATATGTGTGTGTGTGTGTGTGTGTGTACAGTCATGTGAAAATGTTGTGACATCCTATTGAATTCCATGGTTTTCTGTATCAGGATTCAGGACATAATAAAAAATCATCTAGTGCTTGGCAAATCAAACCTCAGATGAACAACAACACATGTCATATTACACTGGGTCATTATTTATTTAGCAAAAATAAAGTCAAGACGGAAAAAACATCAGTTACAAAGTAGGACACCCTATCATTCAATTGCCTGTGGATCCACTTTTAGCAGCAATAACTTGAAGTAATCATTTTCTGCATGATTTATCAGTCTCTCACGTCATTCTGGAGGAATTGGTCCACTCTGTCTTTACCACATTGCTTCAGTTTGTTGAGGTTTGTGGGCATTTGAGAATGCACAGCTCTTGTCACAGCATTTCAGTCGGGATGAGGTCTGGACTTCAACTGGGCTTTCAACTACTACATTCTGTTGTAGATTTGCTGGTGATCTTCGGATCATTGTCCGGTTGCATGACTCAATTTTGGCCAAGCTTTAGCTGTCGGACAGATGGTCTCGCATCTGACTCCAGAATACTTTGGTATACAGAGGAGTTCATGGTCGACTCAATGACTATGTGAGGTACATTTTGGCTACAAAAAACCCCCAAAATCATCACCCCTCCACCAGCATGAATGACTTATGCTATGAGGTGTTTGTGCTGATCTGCTCTTTTAGTTTTCACCAAACTTGGTGCTGTGCATTATGGGCAGCAGAGGTGGACAAAGTACACAACTCTATTTCTTGAGTAAAAGTACTACTGGTCAAATATTACTCCGTTAAAAGTAAAAGTTCTAAAAACGGATTTTTACTTAAGTAAAAGTACAGAAGTTTTTGTTTTTAAAAGTACTTAAGTATCAAAAGTACATTTCATTTTTTCAAGTCAATGCATTATTTTATTATTGTTGTATAAATGCACTCTATGCCATCATGGTGGTTTAAGCCAGTCAGTGATGCTCCATCCGACATGCTAGCATACGACTACCTTACACTCATTTCAATACTTGTATAAAAGTTACAAAGCTCTTTACAAAGCTGCTGTCAATTTAAGGCTGAATGCACAGATCCAATATGCTGATACACATCCAATATTCTTCCAACTGTTTACTCTTCTCTTTCTCCCAGACATTTACATTTTTGAACATTTTATGAGACATGCATCAAGTGTATGCCAACTAAACTAATCTTTAATCTTTTCAGAAAACTGAAACATACTTTCTAAGTATGGCCATGTGTGCAGTTGCACACTCTGTACCGAGGAACCGTCCTCCATTTTGCTATAAACTGATCAGTGTTCAAAAAATGTTGGGAAACTTCACATGATCCTACAAGAGTGATTACTGAAAAACCTTTTAAAAAAGAAAAAAAATCATCCACTTACTTTCAAAGCTGCTATAGAAACGACTTTTGACTTCGAGGACCTTGATAGAAATGTAGCGGAGTTAAAAGGACAATATTTGTCTTTCAAACGTAGTGAAGTTAAAGTAATACGTTTCCAGAAAAAATAATACTCAAGTAAAGTACAGATACTCAAAAAGTATACTACTCAAGTAAATGTACTTAGTTACAGTCCACCTCTGATGGGCAAACCTCTCCACTTTGGTCTCGACTGTCCAAAGGACACTGTTCTAGAAGTCTTATGGTTTGTTCACATGCAACTTTGCAAACCTAAGCCGTGCTGAGTTTTTTTTTTTAGAAAGAGAAAAGGCTTTCCTGGCAACCCTTCCAAAAATGCCATATTTGTCCCATCTTTTTCTAATCGTACTCTCATGAACTTTAACATTTAACATGTTAACTGAGGCCTGTAGGGGTGTAGTTCTTTGGTGTTTCGCGATTTCTCTGAGCATTACACGGTCTGATCTTGGGGTGAGTTTGCTGGGACGTCCACTCATGGGAAGATTGGTATCTGTTTTGAATGTCTTCCACTTGTGAATAATCTTCCTCACTGTAGAATGATGGACTTCAAATTGTTTGGTAATAGCCTTGTAACCCTTCTCAGATTGATGGCAGCAACAATTGCTTCTCTAAGATCATTGCAGGTGTCTTTCCTCCTTGGCATTGTGTTAACACACATCTGAATGCTCCAGACCAGCAAACTGCCAGAAGCTTTTTTAGAGGTGATCACACTAGCTGATGATCAGTTAATCGAAGGCATTTGGTTAGCAGTGCCTGACCGTTACTTACCCTCTTAATTCCTGTTAACAGGAAGGGTGTCCTAACTTTGTCACCCATGGCTTTTCCATTTTGACTTTATTTTTGCTAAATAAATAATGACACGGTGTGACATGTCATGTGTTGGTTTTATTTGCCAAGGACCAGATGATTTTTTATTATTATTTCCTGATCCATGGAATTCAATAGGGTGTCCTTACATTTTCACAGGACTGTACAGGTGCTGGTCATATAATTAGATCTCTAATTCCATTCAAAAAGTGAAACTTGTATATTATATTCATTCATTACACACAGACTGATATATTTTAAATGTTTATTTATTTTAATTTTGATGATTATAACAGACAACTAAGGCAAATCCCAAATTCAGTATCTCATAAAATTAGAATATTACTTAAGACCAATACAAAGAAAGGATTTTTAGAAATCTTGGCCAACTGAAAAGTATGAACATGAAACTGATGAGCATGTACAGCACTCAATACTTAGTTGGGGCTCCTTTTGCCTGAATTACTGCAGCAATGCGGCGTGGCATGGAGTCGATCAGTCTGTGGCACTGCTCAGGTGTTATGAGAGCCCAGGTTGCTCTGATAGTGGCCTTCTGCATTGTTGGGTCTGGCATATCACATCTTCCTCTTCACAATACCCCATAGATTTTCTATGGAGTTAAGGTCAGGCGAGTTTACTGGCCAATTAAGAACAGGGATACCATGGTCCTTAAACCAGGTACTGGTTGCTTTGGCACTGTGTGCAGGTGCCAAGTCCTGTTGGAAAATGAAATCTGCATCTCCATAAAGATGGTCAGCAGCAGGAAGCATGAAGTGCTCTAAAACTTCCTGGTATACGGCTGCGTTGACCTTGGACCTCAGAAAACACAGTGGACCAACACCAGCAGATGACATGGCACCCCAAACCATCACTGACTGTGGAAACTTTACACTGGACCTCAAGCAACGTGGATTGTGTGCCTCTCCTCTCTTCCTCCAGACTCTGGGACCCTGATTTCCAAAGGAAATGCTAAATTTACTTCCATCAGAGAACATAACTTTGGACCACTTTTTTTCCTTTTTGTCTTTAGCCCAGGCGAGATGCTTCTGACGCTGTCTGTTGTTCAAGAGTAGCTTGACACAAGAAATGCGACAGCTGAAACCCATGTCTTGCATGCGTCTGTGCGTAGTGGTTCTTGAAGCACTGACTCCAGCTGCAGTCCACTCTTTGTGAATCTCCCCCACATTTTTGAATGGGGTTTGTTTCACAATCCTCTCCAGGGTGCGGTTATCCCTATTGCTTGTACACTTTTTTCTACCACATATTTTCCTTCCCTTCGCCTCTCTATTAATGTGCTTGAACACAGAGCTCTGTGAACAGCCAGCCTCTTTTGCAATGACCTTTTGTGTCTTGCCCTCCTTGTGCAAGGTGTCAATTGTTGTCTTTTGGACAACTGTCAAGTCAGCAGTCTTCCCCATGATTGTGTAGCCTACAGAACCCGACTGAGAGACCATTAAAGGCCTTTGTAGGTGTTTTGAGTTCATTAGCTGATTAGAGTGTGGCACCAGGTGTTTTCAATATTGAACCTTTTCACAATATTCACATTTTCTGAGATACTGAATTTGGGATTTTCCTTAGTTGTCATGTGAAATCATCAAAATTAAAAGAAATAAACATTTGAAATATATCAGTCTGTGTGTAAAGAATGAATATAATATACAAGTTTCACTTTTTGAATGGAATTAGTGAAATAAATCAAATTTTTGATGATATTCTAATTGTATGACCAGCACCTGTATATATTTAAAATAAATGTATAATGTATTGTTTTATACTTATAATCCTTTTTTTATTTGTTTCAAATCAAATTTTGTGAACTCTTTATTTCTTTATTTCTGAATGATCTGACTATCTAATCTGGCAGGTTTTTATCTGGCAGGCCATAAAAGCAGACAAATACAAATTTCTACCATGCTGAGCGAATACGTGCTTTCCTCACTTCTGCAAACCTCACGAACTAAGCTAAAATTAGTATTCACAACTTTATGCTCATATTCAAATATGCACATACATCATTAATATCAGATTGTGCCCTTTCTTTTTGAGAAGACAACCATTTGATATTCAAAGTCTGTTTACGGTCTCTCGTGGGAGGAGCTGCAGAGAGAGTGGGTAAATACATTTTGCCCACTGCTGTGCTGTAAAACACCATGAATTAAACATGCAAGGCATTCTGGGAGATCAGAGACCAGTGACTTCAGTGTGGGAACTCATTACCGACTGCAAGTTTAAGATGTAAGTGGGACAGCGAGGCAATATTTTTGAGTGGAAAGAGCAATATTTTAATTCATTAATTCATTAAAAAGTTATTTTTATTATTTTTGTTTATTTTTATTATTATATATTAAGGGTGCACTCACGAGCACCCTTCTTTAAGCTTAAATGATGAATGGGACACTCTACGGACTTAACGGACACACACACACAGCGGCATTGTAAGTCCACAAGACCGAGAGTGCACATGAAGTGTGCCATTTGGGACACAGCCCAAGACCTTGACCTCCCTGACCTTGCACAGAGTCTGTGCAAGAAGGCTCACTGGGGGAAACGCATATTTGCGTAGGTCCTGGGGCCAGCTGTGTGCCAGTGCATCTGTGCCTAAGGTACCCCCGATCAGGGAATAGTACCACTGGCAATGAGTCAAGTCCGGAGAGGCCAACAGGTCTACCTGCGCGGCTCCGAAGAGGTCCCATATCAGCTGGACACTCCGGGGGTGGAGTCGCCATTCGCCCGGCTGACGAGAGAGCTCGTCGGCTGTCTGGTTCAGCGCACCTCAAATCAATCAAATCAAATCACTTTATTGTCACACAGCTATATACACAAGTGCAACAGCAGGTGAAATTCTTGGTGCAGTTCCGAGCAACATAGCAGTCACGACATGACATGTACAACATTTAAGCAACAACAGATTACACATCTGATGCGCCCACAATTACTCACAGCACAGTATACACTACAATGAACAATAAATAATTTACACAATGTGAGTGTAGTTCTCACAGCTTTAGCCAATATACACATACTTACAATATACATATACTTTAAACAATATACACTAAACATACATTAAACAGTATAAGCTATAATAATAATATACAATGTACAGTATACATTATTATTCACAGTAGAGATCCAATTATGTACAATAGGTGCTATATGATAAATGATAAATAATAAATGATACATAAATGTGTATATAATGTGTGTGTATCTACAGTGGGTTGTGCGGAGTGATATTCTGTCCAGTGAGTGTTATGATCCTGATGGATCAGGAGTTAAGTAGTCTGATTGCTTGTGGGAAGAAGCTGTTCTGGAGTCGGCTGGTGCGTGTTCTGATGCTGCGGTACCGTCTGCCTGATGGGAGCAGTGAGAGCAGCCCATGGTTCGGGTGGCTAGAGTCTCTGATGATCCTCTGAGCTCTCTTCACACACCGCCTGGCGTAAATGTCCTGGAGGGAGGGAAGCTCACCTCCGATGATGCAGCTGGCCGTGCGCACTACCCTTTGCAGGGCCTTGCGGCTGCGGGCGGTACTGTTGCCGTACCAGGTGGTGATGCAGCCAGTCAGCAGGCTCTCGATGGTGCTGCTGTAGAAGCGTGTGAGGATGTGGCGGTTCATTCCAAACCTCCTCAGCCGTCGCAGGAAGAAAAGGCGCTGATGAGCCTTCTTCACAACGGCCTCGGTGTGGACGGACCATGAGAGTTCCTCTGTGATGTGGACACCGAGGAACTTGAAGCTGCTGACTCTCTCCACCGGTGCTCCATCGATGGTGATGGGGCGGTGTTCACTCTCATTCCTCCTGAAGTCGACCACCAGCTCCTTGGTCTTGCTGACGTTGAGGGAGAGGTTGTGCTCCTGACACCACCGTGTCAGAGTGTGCACCTCCTCTCTGTAGGCCGTTTCATCATTGTCGGTGATAAGACCTACCACCGTCGTATCGTCAGCAAACTTGATGATGGTGTTGGAGCTGTGGGTAGCCACACAGTCATGTGTGTACAGGGAGTACAGGAGTGGGCTGAGAACACAACCCTGAGGGGCTCCAGTGTTGAGAGTCAGTGATGAGGAGATGTTACTGCCCATTCTGACCACCTGGCGTCTGTTTGACAGGAAGTCCAGGATCCAGCTGCATAACAGGCTGTTTAAGCCTAGAGCCCGGAGTTTCCCATCAAGTATGGAGGGCACAATGGTGTTGAATGCTGAGCTGTAGTCCACAAACAGCATTCTCACATACGTGTTCCTCTTTTCCAGGTGGGAGAGAGCAGTGTGTATAGTGGATGAAATGGCATCGTCAGTGGAGCGGTTTGTGCGGTATGCAAACTGCAGTGGGTCCAGTGAGGGGGGGAGAACAGAGCAGATGTGGTTTCTGACTATTCTTTCAAAGCATTTGCTGATGATGGGGGTCAGAGCAACAGGACGCCAGTCGTTTAAGCAGGTGGTTTTTGACTGCTTAGGTACAGGCACAATGGTGGACGTTTTGAAGCATGTGGGGACCACAGACAGGGAGAGGGACAGGTTAAAAATGTCCGTGAAAACTCCAGCCAGTTGGTGCGCGCACGCTCTGATCACACGGCCGGGAATGCCGTCTGGACCCGCAGCTTTACGGACGTTCACCCGCCGGAAGGATCGGGTTACATCCGCTAAAGATACGGAGAGTGCACTAACCTCTGTATCTTCAGCCGCGAGCTCTCTCTCCGCGAGGGCGGTGTTGGTTCCCTCAAAGCGAGCATAGAAGGTGTTGAGCTCGTCCGGGAGAGAGGCAGCGGTGTTCACGGTGGAGTTTGTGTTCCCTTTATAGTCCGTGATGGTGTTAATTCCCCTCCACATGCTTCTGGAGTCGGTGGTGTTGAACTGTCCTTCAATCTTGTCCCTGTACTGCCGCTTTGCTGCTCTGATGGTTTTCCGGAGGGCATAACTTGCTTGTTTATGCTCCTCCGCATTACCGGAGTTAAAAGTGAAGGTCCGCGCATTGAGTGCCGCGCGAACATCCCCGTTTAGCCACGGCTTCTGGTTTGGGTACAGCCGAATTGTTTTGGTCGGAACAACGTCATCTACGCACTTCCTGATGAAACACGTTACGCTATCAGCGTAGACCTCGATGTCGTCATCAGAGGCCGACCGGAACATCTCCCAGTCCGCGTGATCAAAACAGTCCTGTAGCATAGAATCTGATTGATCCGACCAGCACTGGATGGTTCTGAGGGCGGGTGCTTCCTGTTTGAGTCTTTGCCTGTAAGCGGGCAAAAGGAGGATTGACGCGTGATCTGATTTGCCGAATGGTGGGCGTGGGAGTGATTTGTATCCATCCTTGAAGGGGGAGTAACAGTGATCTAAAACACGGTTCCCTCGCGTGTTGAAGCTAACATGTTGGTGGTATTTGGGTGCGATGCGCTTGAAGTTGGCTTTGTTAAAGTCTCCGGTCACAATAAACGCAGCGTCAGGATGCGCGGTTTCCTGCTCACTCACTGTCCTATACAGTTCCTTTAGTGCCCGGTCTGTGTCGGCTTGTGGGGGAATATACACAGCTGTGATGATGACCGCGGTGAATTCCCTCGGTAGCCAGAATGGTCGGCACAGAAGCATGAGAAATTCCAGATCAGGAGAACAGAAAGACTTGATAGCATGTACGTTCCTCTGATCACACCAGGATCGGTTGATCATAAAACACACACCCCCGCCTTTGCTTTTCCCTGAGAGATCTTTTTCTCTGTCCATTCGGTGCACGGAGAACCCCGTGGTTTCGATGGCCGAATCTGGAATCTCAGCGGACATCCAGGTTTCTGTAAGGCAGATAATGCAGCAGTCCCTCGTGTCTCGCTGGAAAGAGATCCGCGCTCTCAGCTCGCAGAGTTTATTGTCCAGAGACTGAACATTAGCCAGTAAAATACTGGGAAGCGGGGGTTGGTTTGCGCGGCGTCTAACTCTGATAAGTACGCCGGCTCTCTTCCCTCTTCTCCGGCCGCGTTTGCGTGGTCGGGCCGTCCAGACAAAGGGTTCCGCTGCTGTGTTTGTAAGCAGCGTGTCGTCACTGAAGAATTTAAAGTCCGGTTTTCGGTGTGCGATTGCCGAACCAATGTCCAAAAGTGTCTGTCTGTCGTACTTAGTAAGGCAGACAACATCCAAGACGAAAAACATAAGAACTATAAACAGAACAAACAAAAAACTACAATGTTCCAGCGGAGCTCGCGACGTAGCAGCCATCCTCGGCGCCATCTTGAGACTGGAAGTGTATGGGATGTGAATGGCACGAAGTGACCTCACAAACTTCTGACTCCACTGGAGGAGATGGCGGGCGAGCCGGAGCATGCAACGGGAGCGTAGACCATCCTGTCGGTTGATGTACGCAACGACCGCGGGGCTGTCCATACGGACCAGTCATGTTTGCCCTGTAGCGGCCTTTTGAGGTGGGCCAGGGCGAGATGTACCTCCAGTAACTCTAGGCAATTGATATGCCAACACAGTTGGGGCCCTGTCCACAGACCCGAAGGCATCCATGAAAACCACAGCATGCCTGGACAGCTGTTCTAAGAACACTCCGGCCCGGAGAAACGAGGGGTCTGCCAATGGGTTGAAGGTTTGGCGACAGTAAGGAATAACTGAGACCCGGTACTTGCAGCTCTGCCACGCCCGTCTCGGGACTCAGTCGTGTAACCAGTGTTGAAGTGGTCTCATATGAAGCAATCCGAGCAGAATCAGATGCCATATGCCCCAGGAGCCTCTGAAAGAATTTCAGTGGGACCGCTGTCCTGCCCTTGAACTGCTTGTATTCAAGCATCTCAACACTGACCGGACTCGCTCTGGTGTGAGGCGCGCAGTCCGGTTGACGGAATCCAGCTCCATACCAAGATAAGAGATCCTCTGCACGGGGCAGAGTTTGCTCTTCGCTCAGTTGACCCGAAGTCCCAACAGGCTGAGGTGACTGAGCACCACGTCCCTGTGTTCGCACAACTGATCCCGAGACTGAGCCAGTCGTCGAGATAGTTGAGTATCTGAACGCCACGTTCTCTGAGCGGAACAATAGCCGCCTCCGCGACTTTAGTGAAGACGCGAGGCGACAGGGACAGCCCGAAGGGCAAGACTTTGTACTGATATGTCCTCCCCTCAAACGCAAAGCGAAAGAACGGTCTGTGTCGAGGAAGGATAGAGACATGAAAGTATGCGTCCTTCAGGTGCAAGAGACTCTCCAAAAGACTTTTTGGAGAGAGTAATTTCTACAGTAATCTAATTACACTATTGAAGATGTAATTAGTAACCAGTGATTCATTACTTTTTTAGAGTAACTTGCCCAACACTGTTCCCGAATGAATCCGATATTTTGAATGAAACATTTGACTGAGCGATTCAATGACTCACTCATTAAGACAATTATTTATCGCCACCTATTTAAAAGTATAATTTCATTTAGCTGAGGGGCTGAGAGAGTGACGAATTGGGATTGTAGTAAAAGCTCTGGTTAGTGCGATATAATGTGTGGATAGCTGTAGATAGAATGCATTTTTAATTAGACTATTAAGAGTGAAATATGAGATAAAGTAATCGCAGTCGCATTGCATACAGTGTCTTTTTTCTCATCAGGGGGCGTCCGACTGTTTCTTTGAAACGAGCCTCCGAATTGGAAAGGCCTCAGCACATTTGATGCACGATTTGCATTCAAACCCGTAACGTGACACAAACTGGTGGCAAACACAACACGACTGATGCTGTTTTACAAACCCACTAAATGAATTGATCGTTCAGCCTGTGAACCTCACTTCATTCATACTGATGATGTCTGAACGCGTGTCCTGTTAAACTGCTCGCAGGGAAAATCTGAATACCGTGACTTATCCACGGCTCAGCGCGCAGCATTCGTATGTGACAGAGAGAAGGTGGTGATTTATAGAGCTGTTTGTTATTGACGGTCTGGCTTTTGCTGCTTATTACGTGTTTAAACAGAACGTGTGACAGTGTGCAGTCTAATGAGACGAGTGGGAGAAGCTCACAAAACATGCTCAAGTCAGATTTCATCCTCAAAAATGATTTTTTCTATTTCTTAGAATAGTATTATTTATTATTCTGTTTACTTTAAATGCATTTAATGGATATTTTAGCACACTTAGGATGTTTTGCATGTATTTTCATGGCAAATAAGCACTTTTTATCATATAAAACTTGTTGCATTATAGTATTTTTTAATTAAATGAAATGCCTGTTTTCTTCAAACATTGCCAGGATGTAAAAAAATATATATAGTTATGTTTAACTTTCTTGTGCATTACTCTAATGGGAATTTGGTAGGGGGCTAAAATCTGTTTAATTGTCTTAAAATTAAAGTTGCAATGCAAAAAAAATCATTTTCTTTATGTAAAATATAGTTTCTTATATATTCCTTTAGTTTTTGGGTTGAAATATGATTAAGTTCTTGACAGATAAATTGTGTGTCTATAAATAACATCTAGTTTATCTGGTCTGGATCTTCTCATCTGGATAATGTTGGGGCGACAGAACAGGGTCAGTGAAAGTGGAGCGGCGGTCCTAAATCATTCACTACTCTGACAGAGCGCACTGTTTTCTTCTGCCTATCCAGTGTGTCTGTCATCCCTTCCAGAGTTTTCTCTCCGCTCATCCCGCGCATCCGTGCATGTGCCGAGTGTTGCCACGGAAACCCACAGCGAACGGTGCGAAGCTGCTTCCTCATTTCCTGCCGTGCAGAAGACTGGCAGCTCGGAGCTGGTGCTGCCCGCTGTGCCAACATTGTTACTAGACGTGTGTCTCAATCTCTCTTATTTGCTTTCTTTGTTTCCCTGTCCTGCTGTTTCTTTTGTCAGCCTCTTTTTCATTGTTCTACGAATGATTCACATTTCAGAGGCTCTTCTTTCCTCTGTGTAACCTCCAAAAACACACACTAACAGCCACTCAGAAGACATATCTAGAAATCAGAATACCATAGAATAATAAATATCTGATATATCTATAATATTTCTGTTTTGACAGTAAGAGAACACCTAGCAACCACATAGCAATGCCCTGGCAACCTCCAACACCATGCCGGTGAGTTTTGTCTTTTATCTGGTGTGCTACCATGATTTTACTGTGGTATCATAAACATTTTAGACTCTTTTTGCACTTCAAGTGTTTTTGCCATTACTGTATTTGTTAGGGGTGTGACGATACAAGATGATACATGATATTGGGTTCACGAGAACGAGATGAGACAATATTTTTAAGAAACACTAATTAAGAAATCTTCAGTGACAAAATATGACTTTTTTTTCGACTGACAGTCACAAAATGCAAAACAATGCAGGTGCATTTAATGATTATTTAACTAATCTAAGGCTGGAACTAATGATTATTTTGGTAATTGAGTAATTGGTCAATTTTTTTGACAATTAATTGACATGGACTCCACTAGACCCCTGAAGTTATGCTGTGGTATCTGGCACCAAGATGTTAGCAGCAGATCCTTTAAGTCCTGTAAGTTGTTAGGCAGGTCCTAACATGGATTGGACTTGTTTGTTCGGCACATCCCACAGATGCTCGATTGGATTGAGATCTGGGGAATTTGGAGGCCAAGTCAACACCTCAAACTCGTTGTTGTGCTCCTCAAACCATTCCTGATGCATTTGTGCTTTGTGGCGGTGCATTATCTGCTGAAAGAGCCACAGCCACCAGGGAATACCGTTTCCAAGAAAGAGTGTTCATGGTCTCAACAATGCTTAGGTAGGTGGTACGTGTCAAAGTAACATCCACTGATGGCAGGACCCAAGGTTTCCCAGCAGAACATTGCCCAAAGCATCACTGCCTCCGCCGGCTTGCCTTCTTCCCATAGTGCACCTGTGCCATGTGTTCCCCAGGTAAGCCACACACACACCCGGCCATCCACGTGATGTAAAAGAAAACGTGATTCATCAGACCAGGCCACCTTCTTCCATTGCTCCGTGGTCCAGTTCTGATGCTCACGTGCCACTGTTGGTGCTTTGGGCGGTGGACAGGGGTCAGCATGGACACCCTGACTGGTCAGCGGCTATGCCGCCCCATACACAACAAACTGAGATGCTCTGTGTATTCTGACACCTTTCTATCAGAACCAGCATTAACTTCTTGAGCAGTTTGAGCTCCAGTAGCTCGTCTGTTTGATCGGACCACACAGGCCAGCCTTCGCTCCCCACATGCATCAATGAGCCTCGGCCGCCCATGACCCTGTCGCCCACTGTTCCTTCCTTGGAGCACTTTTGATAGATCCTGACCACTGCAGACCGGGAACATCCCACAAGAGCTGCAGTTTTGGAGATGCTCTGACCCAGTCGTCTAGCCATCACAATTTGGCCCTTGTCAAACTCGCTCAAATCCTTACGCTTGCCCATTTTTCCTGCTTCTAACACATCAACTTTGAGGACAAAATGTTCACTTGCTGCCTAATATATCCCACCCACTAACAGGTGTTATCAGCGTTATTCACTTCACCTGTCATAATGTTATGTCTAATCGGTGTATATAATACCAATGAGACAATAATAATTAATCTAAATAAAAAATCAAAAGCAAGTCATTTTATGGTTTTATTGAACGACACTGTTGTAATACATAATTAGTGCTGTCAAATCAATTAATCGCATGTAACATAAATGTTTGTGTTTATATATATATATTAGTGGTGGGCATAGATAAATTTTTTAAATCTAGATTAATCTCACTGTAACCTTGGAATTAATCTAGATTAAAATGGCTCATTTGAATTCTGTCGAAGGCATTCAGAATATGTGTGCTCGTAAGTGATCCTTTGTCTTGTTGTAGTTTGAATAATAAATAACTTCTGTCCCTTTAAGACCTGACGCACACATATCCAAACACTGTTCCTGTGAGCTGGTTACGACTGTGTTTACGTTAAAACTCACCAAGATGGGCATTGAGACATTTTTGAGTGTATTTGACCATTAATAAGCTGGAAAAAGGAGCTCATTTTTGCCCTTGTATGTCAGAGGCGGCTTTATTATGGTATGTGTGTGTGCGCTTCAGATGCGAGCGCGAAATCTGCGGGAATTAGTAGAATTAACGTTATGTGCAACCCCGCGCGAAATTCTGACCGGTCACACCAATACTAACACGCTGTCATATCGATACTGTAGAAAATGAGTATCGTATCGTTTCAGATATTTCAGTATCGATACATAGCGAAATATGGATATTTTTGACAACACTAGTAGGCATACACACAGGTTCGAAGACTCGTTCTCTCGCCCCCTACAGTGCAATTCGGCTAGGTGTACATCCGCACTAAAATATCAAGGTGAACGTCATCATAGCTTGCGTAGTATAGACCCAGCTCCCAACCCAACTTTGAGAATAGATTAACGGCGATATTTTTTCTATCACCCGATAAGAGTCTTGCGTTAACGCAGCACGTTAACGCCGATAACGGCCCACCACTAATATATATATATATATATATATATATATGAACAGACTTTTATGTTAGATGCAATTAATCATGATTAATCGATTTGAGAGCATCATACATAATGTAATATAAACAATCAACTTATTACTTATTATAACAAATGTCTGCAGAGGGTGCCAACGGCCTGGGGATTTTTGTTGTTACACTTTACAGCATGATCAAAACTTTTCAAACATTTGAATGTCACTTCAGTTGTACTTTCTGAGTATGAATTCTCATATGCATATCGGCACGTTTTAATATTGCGAGATGTCGTGGCACGACCCTGGTGTTTATGTGTGTGTTGGCTATACAACCAGACGGTCAATCGCTGGTTCCCACAGGTCTAGAGTCTCAGCTGTCAGTAAAGGGTGTGTAATATAAACCTGAAGTCAGGACAGAACAAATGGTTGTCCTCCATATAGAGACCAAATGAACTTCCTAATGGTGTTCTGCACTCACTCGAGTCGCTTTGAAATGTGGAGAGACTCTGTCTTTGTCTTGAGCACAGATGCAGTATAGATCCATTGAAACTGATATAGACAAACCTCTAAAACAAGATCTTTTAAAGAGAGATGGAGGAAATCCAGCCTTCCCTCTTTAGAAAGCTTCTTGTTCAGTGAAGATCCATATTACATGAAACTTGCTCCAGAGCAGCGAATCCCTTAACTGTTTGGACTGATCGGATTCAAGGTTAAACTTGAAAGAAGCTGATGGCTGAGAAGGCAGATCTCATGTCTTGTAGTCGTAAAGCTCAGATGATGCTCGAAATACACTGGGTTTGTTGAACAGAGGGTTGTGAGGAAGGACGTTTGTGTCAGGGTTTGAAACGCCAGCTCCTCCAGTGAGGGTGCAGTGTGAACGTATGCAGAGCGACAGAGTCAGGCCTACAGACACACACGAGCATCTGTCATGAACACACACACACACACCGCTGCAGGGAAGGGCACGACGCAGGGCCAGAATACAGAAAACAGACAAACACAGATAGTGTCAAGTGGAGAAATAGATCAAGTGTGTTTATAATATCTAGATGTTTTTCCCCTCTTGGTGACACATGGGATACAGTATTTCTCATATTAAATGACCAAAATGAGAATTTAAAGAAGAAAGTCTTAATGTGTCTTGATGTTTTTGTGACAGGTGCAGTTCCAATGAGAGCCAGACACAGACTCAGCTCGTATATGATGCTGTAAGTGACACTACGACCGATTCATAATTCAGTAATATAATATCCGATAATATCCATTTTAATATATGTTTGTAAAATTAAAACTTGTAAAATAAATTAAATATATATATAAAGTCAGGGTTTCTGCGGGTCTTAAAATGGTCTTAAAAAGTCTTAATTCTCTCTTATAAAAATGTAGGCCTTAAGAAGGTCTTAAATCAGAGCTGGAAGTCATAAATTCATAAAGATATGGCATTAAATGTGCCATGCATTGCAAAAAATGAATCCATATTTTTTTCTGTTTTTTCAAAAAGTATCTAAACAAATCTGATGCATTTACTTGAGATGCAAATGTAAAATTAAGTCTTTGAAAATTATCAAAATAAATGACAATTTTGCTTAAAACAAGAACAAACATCTGTCAGTGAGTTATAGATTAATTCTGTTGTTTTTTCTGAGCCCAAGTGAGCAAACTCGCTTCATTTTGGATCAATTTCACAGAAAATAAGGCATTTTGAATCTCCAGTAAATGTATCTTTAGACAATTGCACTGGAAAACAAGACAAAAATACTGAGGCAGAACATCATTTTTATGCAGTGATCAGAAGATACAGTAAAAATGATGTCCATATTCTAGTGGTTGAGAGCAGTGGCATTCAAGACACACACAAACACACACACACACATAAATATATATATATAAAAAAATTCCAATAACATGTAAAATAAAATATAAATTGTTATTAAATATTATTATATTTCATTATATCAATTATAAATAAATAATATAGATATAGGTGTGTGTTTTAAATTAATTTTTAATTATAATGTAATTATTATACATAATATTATTTGTGATTAATTGTGTTATCAATTGTTTGAATACAGTAAAAAATACATCTTTTAATGTGTGACATGTTATGCATAGTTAAATCTGTGCACATTTATGCACTATAAGTGAGTGTTCTTGCTCGTCATGTTGCTTACAAATGGTTTGAGGCCACAGGACTGAACTTTAGCTTATGTGTGTGACTCACTCGTGTGTGTGTGTGTGTGTGTGTGTGTGTGGGGACAATAAATAGCCTCTGTTAATGGCCCGGTGGGAATGGAGGAAGTTCACAGTCATTAACGCCCTTCATGACAACACAGAGTGGCTTAATTACTTAATTGGGTCTGAACCTGTGGTTAAGTGGCTATCTAATTGCAGAGTGGAGAGTTTAATACATGTTCTGCTGCCGTGTTTCATTCTGAAGGGTCTCTGACGCGCTCCTGCGATTGTGCATGTGAGTTATAGAGCATCTCAGAGACGATTTTCTCTCTCCTTCTAGTGTTTTCAGGGAATTTGTCATACATTGCAAGCCTATGTTGCATATTAAAGATGTGTGTGCCTGATAAAGATCACTCAGATTGAAATGTAGTCAATGCGAGAGGGTAGAAAAGATGAGAGAGATTATAATTCCTGGTGGGGCTTCAGAATATAATTATTGCCCATAAAGGACAGCCGCAAAAAGAAGAAGCTCTATATCAAATCATAAAGAAGAGCTCCGCGTGGGCTGAATAATGACCTGCTGGACTCGTGTTCTGGGATCAGTTCCTCTGAAGCGGTAATGATGACTGTAATGAGGTGTTCTCATGCAGGATCTGACCCTGGATCAGTGGCGTGTAAGAGCCGCTGTGGGTCATTAGTATTCATCCAGCAGTGTGTGTGTGTGTGTGTCCTCTGAGTCTCTGCTGGTGTCGTTCCAGCGCTGGACTGAGTTTTAATTAGTCTGACCGACTCTAATAACGGCACACACCGCTGCACGTCTGTTTCACACACAAACACACTCGTGCACACTTGTGTGCTTTGTCGGCACACAAAATCAGACATGTGTTGCCATACTTGTTTTAAAGATTTTCTCGAAAACCTTGGCTCAAAGTCTCTAATAACTAAAAATATACTATGCATAAATATCACAAATGCCAATTATGTATTGTATATACTAATTTTATTATAATACTAAAAATATTATATGATATATAATAATACAGTTATAATAGTAGATATTATTCCTTTAATAAAAGATTATTATAAGAAAGTATATCTGCCTAATGAGTAAATCATTATTGCATATGGTAATAAATACAGCAAAATAATTTCATTGTCACTAGGACAAAATGTATTTTAATATATGTACATGTATATTTTATAAATGCATGTCCAAGTATATGAATATATCAGCACAGTATATATCAGAATACTGTGGTATTACCTTCTACTGCTTCACTGAACTGAGAGTTTCCTGCTAATTTCAGTCTGATGAGCTATAACGCGTCCTTCATGCTGTTTGACCCAAGTCCTTACTACAGAGCGCCTAAAGGGACATAGTGATTGAAAAAAATATGGGATGGAACTTTTGCTTCTGAGAAACTTTGCATTCGTTTGCAAAATGTTTGTGTTTGTTTGCAAAAGATTTGCATTTCCCGAGAAACTTTGCGTTTTGCTTTCCGGCGAGAAACTTTAAGTTTGTTCGTAAAATGTTTGCATTCACCGAGAAACTTTACTTTTGTTCGCAAAATGTTTGCTTTCCCCGAGAAACTTTACGTTTTGCATTCTCTTGAGAAACTTTCCGTTCGTTGCCAAAATGTTTGCATATCCCGAGAAACTTTACGTTTGTTCGCAAAATGTTTGCTTTCCCCGAGAAACTTTACGTTTTGCATTCTCTTGAGAAACTTTCCGTTCGTTGCCAAAATGTTTGCATATCCCGAGAAACTTTACGTTTGTTCGCAAAATGTTTGCTTTCCCCAAGAAACTTTACGTGTGTTCGCAAAAAGTTTGCTTTCCCACGAGAAACTTTACGTTTGTTCATAAAATGTTTGTTTTCCCCAAGAAACTTTACATTTGTTTGCAAAATGTTTGCTTTCCCTCGAGAAACTTTACGTTCGTTCCCAAAATGTTTTGCATTCACAGAGAAACTTTACGTTCGTTCCCAAAATGTTTTGCATTCACTGAGAAACTTTACATTTGTTCGCAAAATGTTTGCTTTCCCACGAGAAACTTTACGTTCGTTCCCAAAATGTTTTACATTCACAGAGAAACTTTACGTTTGTTCACAAAATGTTTGTATTCACAGAGAAACTTTACGTTTGTTCACAAAATGTTTGCTTTCCCCGAGAAACTTTACGTTTATTCGCAAAATGTTTTGCAGTCCCCGGGAAACTTTACGTTTGTTCCCAAAATGTTTGCTATCCCTCAAGAAACTTTACATTTGTTCGCAAAATGTTTGCTTTCCGGCGAGAAACTTTACGTTTGTTCGCAAAATGTTTGCATTCACCGAGAAACGTTACGTTTGTTCGCAAAATGTTTGCATTACCAGAGAAACTTTACGTTTGTTCGCAAAATGATTTGCAGTCCCCGAGAAACTTTACGTTTGTTCGCAAAATGCTTGCTTTCCCCGAGAAACTTTACGTTCGTTCCCAAAATGTTTTACATTCACCGAGAAACTTTACGTTTGGTTGCAAAATGTTTGCTTTCCCACGAGAAACTTTACGTTTGTTCGCAAAATGTTTGTTTTCCCAAGAAACTTTTCATTTTTTCGCAAAATGTTTGCTTTCCCACGAGAAACTTTACGTTCGTTCCCAAAATGTTTTGCATTCACCGAGAAACTTTACGTTTGTTTGCAAAATGTTTTGCAGTCCCCGAGAAACTTTACGTTTGGTCGCAAAATGTTTGCATTCACCGAGAATCTTTAAGTTTGTTTGCAAAATGTTTTGCAGTCCCCGAGAAACTTTACGTTTGTTCGCAAAATGTTTGCTTTTCCCAAGAAACTTTACGTTGGTTCGCAAAATGTTTGTATTGCCTCCAGAAATGTTACGTTTGTTCGCAAAATGTTTTGCAGTCCCCGAGAAACTTTACGTTTGTTCGCAAAATGTTTGCTTTCCCCGAGAAACTTTACGTTCGTTCCCAAAATGTTTTACATTCACCGAGAAACTTTACGTTTGTTCGCAAAATGTTTGCTTTCCCCGAGAAACTTTACGTTCGTTCCCAAAATGTTTTACATTCACCGAGAAACTTTACGTTTGGTCGCAAAATGTTTGTATTGCCTCCAGAAATGTTACGTTTGTTCGCAAAATGTTTGTAGTCCCCGAGAAACTTTACGTTTGTTCGCAAAATGTTTGCTTTCCCCGAGAAACTTTACGTTCGTTCCCAAAATGTTTTACATTCACCGAGAAACCTTACGTTTGGTCGCAAAATGTTTTGCATTCACAGAGAAACTTTGCGTTCTTTTGCTAAATGTTTGCGTTCCCCTGAGAAACTTTGCGTAAGTTTGCAAAATGTTTGCTTTCCTCCGAGAAACGTAATGTTCATTTGCAAAATGTTTGCGTTCATCCACAAAATGTTTGCTTCTCTGCCTTCTCTTTTAAAATAACCTTTTTATCATAGTAAAATCGACATATATCGTTCCCAAGAAACGTATTGTTTAGAGTAAAACATGTTGAAGATTCATAGACAGGCAGTCGATTCATTAAACGATAAGCTGTTTCCTCACAAATGTGGTTTAATCAGTGTAGTAAAGCCTCTTCTCCATTGACATCCATTAAAAATAAACAGCCTCTGGTCTCCTTTCCTGCGTACCAGCGTTAGTGTTAGCCGTTACGCTCTTTTGGCTAATGGTTGCAGGCTTATCATCTAGAGGCTTTGCTAGTAATCCTGAAGACATTTATTAGCTGGTTGAGGTGTGTTTGATTAGGGTTGGAGCTAAATTATCCAGGACTGGAAGTGTCCACCCCTGCTTTAGTGTTTGTCTGTAAACAGTTCACTGGAATTTTCATCTGTTTGAGCTCCAAACGTTGCAGAAACAGGATGTGGCCAACAAAATAACTGAAATCTGCAATTAAGGTGTGTGTTTGTGTACATTCACATCTGTCTCTAACAGATCGCTTGACAAACAGCCATCATAACACTGACGGTTAATGTTTTCACTCCAACTGAAAATTCACATCCTTCATCAAACATTTGTTTATGTCTGATTTAGTTGTATTGTTGAGTGCAGACATGCATGTTTTGGAAACAACATTCAAGTTTAATAAGATGTTTTTTGGTATATCTGATATTTTGTCTTTCCTACACTAACTCTATCCCTATCATCCTGAAGCTATCACATTAATTTCTTTTCACATCTACTACCGTTAATAGTAATTTTCAATAGTAATAGTTAAGGTTGTAAAAGCATGTGCGTAGTGACATGTTTTGTTCGTAGCACGCGATTTGATGTGTTTGGTTTAATTTGCTCCTGTCACAGAGCATGCTAGCTTGTGCCTTTCCATTTGAAACCTGTGTGTACAATCCTTCACAGACCCACAATCCTGCTGTGCTCAGCTCTGGTGTCGTGACTCGTGAGGAACAGCGGTTCAACCGCAGAGACGCTGTTTGTCCTAATTGCCTCTCAAATGGGCCTGCACATGCATGAAGGGCAGAGAAACCCTGCATGATGCATGCATGATGAGAAATGCATGATGGGAAATGACTGACAGGGGTCAATCAGCTCTAAAAGACAGATATTTCATTGTTAATTCATCAGGGTTCGTCCTGTCCAAGACTGAAGCTGTGCTGTAGGACACACAGGCGTCCACTTCCACTAGAGACACTTCATCTCTGTTTCCCATGATGCAGCAAATGACACGTCTGAATTATTTCTCATGTGACATCATGGCAAGGACAATGACTGCTAATGCTAACAGTGCACCGTGTTCATGTACATTCATTCATTTGGAGGGGAGGTGTAATAAAATGTATCTAATTTTGTAATAAATTTGGAATAATGTGCTTTGAAAAAAGTCAATAATGATTTAAATATATATATATATATATATTTTTTTTATTTATTATTATTCATTATTATTATTACAGTATTATTTATTATATGTATTATTTATCGTTTTTTTATAATAACATATTTATAATAATTTCTATATTTTTAAATATACCAATAAAACAATACATAGTAATATTAGCCAACTAATATTTTACCTAAACATTTAATACATAAAAAAGTAAACTATTTTTGTAATAATAAGTCATGTTTATATATATATATATATATATATATATATATATATATATATATATATATATATATATATGTATATATAATATTAACGCACCAATATAATAATACATGTTAATATCGACTACCAAATATTTGATCTACATTTTTAATATTTAAAAAAATTAACATTATTTTTTATAACTACTTGTATTTATAATAATTTATATATTTTACATGCACAAATATTACACTACACAGTAATATTGGTTAAAAATATTTTACTAAACATTTAATACATTAAAAAATACATTATTATTTTTGTAACAAATTGTATTTATAATAATTTATATATTTTAAGTACACAAATATTATAATACATGATATTTTTGTAACTATGTATATATCAACATATGTATGTATATGTCAATACATGGTAATATTGACTAACACGTATTTTATCTAAATATTTAATACATTAAAAATACATTATTTTTGTAACAACTTGTATTTATAATAATTTATATATTTTAAATACACAAATATTATATGTGTATATATATTTTTTATTTTATTTATTTATTTTTTATTTATTTTTATTGTTATTTATTTTTATTTTTATGCACCAATATGACAATACATAGATAATATTGGTAACACATGTTTTAACTAAACATTTTAATAATTTGTTTTTTTTTTTAAATCTCATTTTATGGCCTCAAATTTCTAAAGCACTCCGCAGTGAAATGGCTCGAACACAATCACGACCTCTTTGATATTCCTCGTCTTTCAAAGTGCAAAACAACAGTGGGCCGTGACTGTGTGATGCCCAGATTCATTGGTTTTTATGGTGGTGATTATTAAAGATCATAAATTTCCAGGCGAGGAGTTTTCATTATAGGTCTCAGTTCATGTAAATGTAGCTAGTGACTCTCTTGATGCAGAACTCGGTCTGTTGTGCCCTCTTTCTGTCTCGTTTCATCTTCCTGTTTTTCCTCGTTTGTCTCTCATTGTGATTCAAGAGGACGGTTTTGACTGTGGGGAGAATAAAACAGGCAGGAATCAGAGAGTCTGAGATCAGATGCACTAACAGGCAGAGGATCCTGCGGTAGACGCTGATGTGATCTGTGCCCGAGGGACTCTGACATATGGAAGACATCACTTATCCGGCGGGTCGGAGAGGAATCATCGGGCCTGTAAACACGACAGCGCCCACTCATTTTGTCCCCTCACTGATGTCAGGGCCAGACTGCGTGTTTTATGGTTTCTCATAACCTCGGCGTGTCATTTCGGTGCGTTTTGTTGGTTTGTCTTTGTGAATTTATGGAAAGGTTATAGGATGAGTTACCCTGCCGAAACGACCCGCTCAGGTCTGCTCCAGACGTGTTTAAACTGGTTTAGTCAACCGGCATAGCCATTCAGTTTAGTAGCCAAACACTGTACATTTACAATACATTTGTTTGCATTTGTGTGAAGAATCTCCTGTTGTTCATCTCATCTGTTTACAGCTGTAAATGTATTTTCCATTTCTTAATTATTCCATTATTAACACTTTTTTTTTGTCTTTTGAGGAATGGTATTATTTAGCTTTTAATATTATGGAAAAATCAGGTTACAAGTCAGAAATATGGTAATATGATAATAAAAAAACAACATTTAATATTTAATATAGCTACATAATATATATATATATATATATATATACTCACATTTGTGAGTGGCTTTGGATAAAAGCATCTGCTAAATTAATAAGTAAATGTATTAATAATAGTATTAATATATAATATAACTCTATTCAAATGTGTTGGTCCCCTTTTTGCTGCCAAAACAGCTCTGACCCGTCGAGGCATAGACTCCTCTAGACCCCTGAAGGTGTGCTGTGGTATCTGGCACCAAGATGTCAGCAGCAGATCCTTTAAGTCCTGTAAGTTGTGAGGTGGGGCCTCCATGGATCGGACTTGTTTGTTCGGCACATCCCACAGATGCTCGATTAGATTGAGATCTGGGGAATTTGGAGGCCAAGTCAACACCTCAAACTCGTTGTTGTGCTCCTCAAACCATTCCTGAAGCATTTTTGGCCGCTCATGACCCTGTCGGCCACTGTTCCTTCCTTGCAGCACTTTTGATAGATCCTGACCACTGCAGACCGGGAACATCCCACAAGAGCTGCAGTTTTGGAGATGCTCTGACCCAGTCGTCTAGCCCTCACAATTTGGCTCTTGTCAAACTCGCTCAAATCCTTACGCTTGCCCATTTTCCTGCTTCTAACACATCAACTTTGAGGACAAAATGTTCACTTGCTGCCTAATATATCCCACCCTCTAACAGGTGTTATCAGTGTTATTCACTTCACCTGTCATAATGTTATGCCTGATCAGTGTATTAATATGTATACACATAATATATCTTATAGCCTCCTGCTATAGATGTTGTGTTTACAGTTTGATATATAATAATAAATTAAGTTTCTTCGGATAGAAGCATCTGCTAAATGAATAAATGTAATTGTAAATGTATTATTATTAATAATTATGATGCTGCGTTTAATGCCTGATGTGATAATAATAGTAATATTTAGTAATCCAGCATAATCAGCTCAGCAGTTAAACTCATTTTGTGAGCTCACAAATACCAACCAACATTTGAATCAGTAATTTAATGCACAAATAAACGGTTTGCGTGTGTGTGAAGGATCTCTTGTTGTTTATCTGGTCTCCTCGGAGTCGTTTAAGCGTGATGGTGATGGTGATGCTGAGTTTGCCATCCGCTTTTAATCGCCTGTGTACATACAGCTAATCAGATCTCAGTGGAAGTGCCACCGCTGCAGATATTACTCAGGCTTGACATGAATAGCAATCGATTTGATCCCACTCGTCATCTTGATTTACAGACCTCTGAGTGCTCTTAGCTGGTCATTATTATGAGCAAATATGTTCATTAATATACCAGGCAGATATAAAAGAGCCAGAAAGCCCAAAAGCGTTTGTTTGAAATTTGACACGTTACAAGAGCCTGACAGGAATGAGACTGAATCCCAGAGTATCACACTAGAATACTACTCGTATCTCTCCCATATCTTTATGTGGCTGAAATAGTAACAGAAGCATGCTATTCCAATTTCAGCCATTATGCATGTCATTTTATAGTGCATTACACACTAATTACTTGTTTGGGAAAGCATACTATATATATATATATATATATATATATACAGTGAGGAAAATAAGTATTTGAACACCCTGCTATTTTGCAAGTTCTCCCACTTGGAAATCATGGAGGGGTCTGAAATTGTCATCGTAGGTGCATGTCCACTGTGAGAGACATAATCTAAAAAAAAATCCAGAAATCACAATATATGATTTTTTAACTATTGATTTGTATGATACAGCTGCAAATAAGTATTTGAACACCTGATAAAATCAATGTTAATATTTCAGGAGATTGTCTTGACCAGGACCACACCCCTAAATGCATTGAAGCAACTGCCATGTGATTGGTTGATTAGATAATTGCATTAATGAGAAATTGAACAGGTGTTCCTAATAATCCTTTAGGTCAGTGTATATATATATATATATATATATATTTGCATGTATATACTCCAAATATAATTTTATATAATCTATATATACATAATTATATATATATATATATTAGGGCTGGGCAAAAAAAATCGATTTTGCGATTAATCGTTTTTTATAACGTGGTCGATTCAAAATCGATTCTCAAAGGCCACGAATCGATTTTTTCTTGCAAAAAAATTACATTTTCCAATGAGGCAATGTTACTGTACATTAAGCCCACTGTTAGTTTAGTGTTAAAGTGTTAATTTATGTGAAAGTGTTATTTATGAATGTATTCATCATATGAATTTCTTTCTTCTGTTGAACACAAAAGTTGACTTCCATAATATTGGAAAAAAAAAAGTCATTTTGAGAACAAAAACAGTTTGGTTCCCCATATTCTTCAAAAAAAAAATTTTTTTGTTCAGCAGAAGAAAACAGTTATTATGCATGATGAATACATGCATAAATGATGACATCTTTTTTTTTATTTTTGGGTGAACTATCACCAATAAGCCAGTATTAGCTGTCCTACATTGTTCATAGGCTTGCAGAATCCATGTTACAGATAATTTTGTAAGATTTTATGATTATTTTATCTTAAAAATGAAATAACCTGATCCTGTTTGATCAAGGAATGCGACTGTTCTGACTTTTTTCAGCATACATTTTTCATCTTGCATCAGAATTGTATTGTTTTTATTTAGCATAATTGTATGAATTTGAAAATTAAAGCTGGGTTCTGTTTTAATGTACCCAAGTGTACCTAAAATAAAAGAGTTTAATATACAGGTTTGTGGCTTAATTTATTTTTATTAATTACCCACTTTTAAACTTATGTTCAGTTCTTTTTTATAAATATAGTATATGTATTAAATCTATATTCATTGAGTTGAATCGAGAATCGAATAAAGAAAATCGAATCGAGAATCGAAATCGAATCGATTTGAGAGCTTGTGAATCGAAATCGAATCGATCTGGAACATCTGAATCGATACCCAGCCCTAATATATATATATATATATATACACGTGTGTGTATTTACATAAAAATTATACACAATACACACATTATGTAAACATAAACTTTTATTTTGGATGCGATTAATTGATTTGACAGCACTAGTATTTATATAATTTATATTATATATAAATATTTTATATATAAATATAACATTTTTTTTCTTAAATATATGCATGCATGCGTGCAGGGGCGGACTGGCCATCGGGAGCACCAGGAGTTTTCCCGGTAGGCCGCTGGACAATGTGGGCCGGCCCGTTGCTACTGTAAGGTGGAAAATAATCAAAGATATTTGAAATAGAACCAAATCATCTGCTTTACTGTTAGCAACCATAGTCGTGACCAAGATAGTTGAAATTGTCTCAACCCCCTCCCCCCTTAACACCATCAGAAGGGCCATTTGGGATTTCTAAGGACAAAAGAATGGCTTGCCGGCCAAATGCTTCTCACACCTTTGGTACAGTGGGAGAAGTTTCGTCTGATTGGTTACTTTCAAACGTCTCACGGTTTGGAGTTTGGTGATATCAGGGAAGAGGATAAAAGAAGATCCGAGCTGTAGCTCTTCCTCTTGTGATTCTCTGCTTTCTCTAAAGAGAGTTGCTCTTTAGCTCTCTCTCTCTCGCTCTCCTAGGCATAGGCCTACTGTCAGGACTTCTGAAACTTAGGACCCAGATGCAGAGTGGACAACTTAGACTTTATTAACAACACTCTAGACAGGGCACAACAAGGAAGTGACAAGGTGTGAGTTTAAACAGCAGGGCAGGGGACAGACACCACAATGACAGGCAGGGAGGATGACCACTGAGGCCAGTCCAGAGAGATCATGAACTTGAGGATGGTTTGGGAGGCAACACCAGGCAGATGGTGGGAAAACCCAGGCAGGAACACCAGGAACCTGAGACTTCAGGCTTGAATCAGCTCCAGTCTTGACTTCCAGGGATATAGAGACAGTGGCCAAGGGAGACTCAGGGAGCAAAAATAAAACCTAAGAATAGGGAAACTGCAACTAAGTATCAGAAATCTAAAAATAAATTTTAGAGAGAAATAAATAATTTAAAAAACCTATAACAAACAAGGAGCTAAATAAATACTAGAAATAAAAGACTGGAACTAGAAACAAAGAAAAGTAAAAAAACAAAATTGCAACCTTGCAGGAAACTAGAGAGAGAAAAATAAGACCACTAAACTAGAGAAGCTAGAGAAAACCACAAAATAAGGCTAGGGAAAATAAAGCTAAGAACTATTACTTGGCAAGAGCAACAGCTATCACAAGGACAAGATAAGCCAGACAACGAATGCACACAAACGCAACAAACCAGCAAGGACATGAGGGAAAGAAGCACAATATAAAGGGACCAGAGCACATGAGGATCAGGTGAGCACAATTAGTGAAACAAGGACTAGACAAGAGGAACACACAAACAAGACACAGCCATGTGCTCAAGCACAAGACAAACAAAGAAACACTAAACAAGGACAAAACAGACAAGACTGTCAGGGCAGGATCCTGACCCCTACTGAGTATAATTAAGGGTTTAAGTTTACATCTATTTTGAAACTATTTCAAGTGTAACCATAATTAGAATTTGTGTTTCCTTTTAAAAGAGATTTCTGTCTATTATGTAATTGACATTTTACATTTATTTGATTGTTAATAAATTGTTACATTTTTGATCCTTTCTGATTTAAAGGTCCCGTTCTTCGTGTTTTTTTTGAAGCATTGATTGTGTTTACAGTGTGCAATATAACGTGTTCATGTTTTGCGTGTAAAAACACTGTATTTTTCACACAATTTACTTATCTGTACACCGCTGTTTTCACTGTCCTAAAAACGGCTGATGAGTTCCTTGTTCTATGAAGTCCCTCCTTCAGAAATACGTAACGAGTTCTGATTGTGCCAGCGGTTCCCGTGTTGTGATTTGACCACAGCTTAGCGCACGTGGCACGGTTCCTGTGTTGTGATTCGACAGCAGCTTAGCGCACGTAACTTGCACGGAAAGGTCACGCCTCTTAACGGGAGATGTATGCGCTTAATGATCTCTACAGCGTCCCTGGGAAAGCCAAACAAAGGTGATTTGACTCCGGGATGAAAATAACAGCGTCTTGACGACATGGCGACAAACACACTCAAACGCAACAATTCCTTTTCTCCACGCGACACTTCCTCTTCTCCACGTGGGACAGCAACAAGACCACGCCCCCTTTTTTCGCGTATTCTTGTGGGCGGAGGTTAGTCTGTTCTACTGACGTCATTTATGAAGGAAGTACCAGGATGTAGTCCAAGCCGGCCGTTCGCTGTAGGCTTTGAAAGGGAACTTCTGTTAAATAAAATATCTCGCTTGGCATTGAACTTTGAGCTTTATAATTTTACAGGTATTATTTATGCTCTAACAGCAACATTACACACTAACTAAAGTTTGAACAGTGGGATCACGAAGAACGGGACCTTTAATCTGTAATTATGAACTATCTCCAGGAACGGTAGAATTGCAACAAAGGGTTAAAACGGAATGATTAACTATCAAATATAAATGACCAAACAACCAGTTGGGATTCTCTTCTAAATTCGACAACTATGATAAATGGAGTCAGATAAAGAATGTTATAATTAAATCCATTTTTCCAGCTGAAACACTGAACGCGTTTCGCTACCGATCCTTGGAGCGAATTCATGCAGTCTTACACTACGTAAATGTATATAAAGTTATTTATACTAAATTTACGTAGCCTAGTCTATATCCTTCCCTCAGAACAGACGACTGGCCCACTTGAGGGGGAAACTCTATTTCGCTTGATCAGTCTCAGTGGTGTAAAAGCGCTTGTCAATGTCAAAATATTTGAGATATCCAATCAAATCGAAGGAGGCGGGGTTTATTGTCCACAGAAACCGAGCAGCGCAGCACTTGAATGCGAGCCGAGGTGACATAAACAGTCAATACAGCAATATTTCCCGACTGTTTACGATTAAAACAAGTTAAATAATGGACATTCATTTCCAACTACTGCTGACCTTTTCCAATTTCTCAGATTGTATTATAATACTTATTCATTGAACGCACCTTTAGAAAGTATAATGCATTAAACGCATGAAAAACAACCAATTTCAGAATCTGCAAATATTATAATAGATTTTAAGTTTGGTTACAATTACTCGTGTAAAGATACAATGCTTTATAATGTACATTATGAATACCTTAATGCATTTTCCATAAGGGCTTTAAGTAAAGTGTCACCACATTTTCTTCTTTTAAGCTTAAAGCTACACTGTGTAACTTTTTTAGTTTATTCTTAGCTGAAAACACTTAGTTCTTTCAAAAATATATGTGCTCATTAATGTATATTTACTTCTTTCAAGTAATAAAGTATTCTCGTAAGTTTATAATATGCCATTGAAAATACATACGGGTAAGGGGTTCGAATGGGGGTCGCCATGTTGCCCCTCCATCTTGAAAGTACATTAGCCAAAGAGGGACATACCCGTAAATTCAAGCTTCGCCTTTGGCGTTTTAACACTCGATGGCACCGTGTCGAATGTGAAGAGGGGGATTGCTTGAGACTGCTATATGACAACCTGAAAGCCTTTTTGAAAGTCTGTTGCTGATGGAGGATCACTCTTATTCTCCAGGATATGTCACAGAGTCACCAAGGAAGCGAAAAAGAGAATTAAGACAGCAACACAACAGGCAAATCAACACTAATGGACGAGGTCGAACTGGAAGCCATGTTAATTTTGGACTAAATCGGCCACCGTAGGAGTTAAAACCAAATCGGAATTGGGAGGAACAGAAACTAATATTTACTGGATGGTCATATACCCTTCCACCGCTAGATGGGGGAAAATATCACACAGTGTAGCTTTAAACTCGCCTAATTTTGACAGATTTTACACTTTATCTGAAGTCATTTTGATTCTCAAGTCAATGTGTCTTGATGTAAGAATGTTTAGATATTTGTACAGGAAAACAAGACAAAAATACTGAGTAAGAAAATCATTTTTTGCAGTCTAGGAGAAATGGTTGAGATCTTGTGCTTCTCTTATGGGTAGATTCCAAGTGTGTCCCAGAAGTCGCAGATGTCGTCACGTGATCCAGCCTGTGCGTGTGCGTGTGTCGTGAGGTTCATGATCAGCCAGCCGCTGTTAGCCGTGTAACGCGGCCATCCCGGTGGACGTTGCTCTCGGCAGAACGGGCTCATGTCGGTGTGTGACCCGGGGTCAGCTGTGTGGGCGAACGCACCCCAGTAGCACAGCATGCGATTGGACAGCAGGCGCTCAGGTTGAGTCATAGTGAAGTTTGCCACTGCGGCCGAGTCAAACAGGAAGGGCAGCTCTGCGCCGTGACACACGTGATGGTAACAGAACGTCAAGCCCGACCACACGCGATGATCGCTCGTGACCTGATCAAACACATACATCCACACGGTGCTCCCGGACAACACACCGGCTCGGGCGGCTCTCCGGGACGGACACAGAAAGATGTAGTCAGTCACAATCTGAAAAGACAATACATTAAAGGGTTATTTTACCCAAAAATGAAAATTAGCCCATGAATTACTCACGCTCAAGTCATCCTAGGTGTATATGACAAACACAATCAGTTATATTAAAAATATCGTGGCTCTTCCAAGCTTAATAATGGCAGTGAATTGTTGGGTAATTTTTGAAGTCCACAAAAGTAAAATCCATCAATAAAATCCATCATAAAAGTGCATCTATCCATCATAAAAGTGCATCAATCCATCATAAAAGTGCATCTATCCATAAAAGTGCATCCATCCATCATAATAGTGCATCAATCCATCATAAAAGTGCATCCATCCATCATAAAAGTGCATCCATCCATCATAAAAGTGCATCTATCCATCATAAAAGTGCATCAATCCATCATAAAAGTGCATCAATCCATCATAAAAGTGCATCTATCCATCATAAAAGTGCATCTATCCATCATAAAAGTGCATCCATCCATCATAAAAGTGCATCTATCATCATATAAGTGCATCAATCCATCATATAAGTGCATCAATCCATCATAAAAGTGCATCTATCCATCATAAAAGTGCATCTATCCATCATAAAAGTGCATCTATCCATCATAAAAGTGCATCAATCCATCATAAAAGTGCATCAATCCATCATAAAAGTGCATCTATCATCATATAAGTGCATCAATCCATCATAAAAGTGCATCTATCCATCATAAAAGTGCATCTATCCATCATAAAAGTGCATCAATCCATCATAAAAGTGCATCTATCATATAAGTGCATCAATCCATCATATAAGTGCATCAATCCATCATAAAAGTGCATCTATCCATCATAAAAGTGCATCTATCCATCATAAAAGTGCATCCATCCATCATAAAAGTGCATCAATCCATCATAAAAGTGCATCTATCCATCATAAAAGTGCATCAATCCATCATAAAAGTGCATCTATCATCATAAAAGTGCATCTATCCATCATAAAAGTGCATCAATCCATCATAAAAGTGCATCCATCCATCATAAAAGTGCATTTATCCATCATAAAAGTGCATCAATCCATCATAAAAGTGCATCTATCATCATAAAAGTACATCTATCCATCATAAAAGTGCATCCAACCATCATAAAAGTGCATCTATCCATCATAAAAGTGCATCCAACCATCATAAAAGTGCATCTATCATCATAAAAGTGCATCCAACCATCATAAAAGTGCATCTATCCATCATAAAAGTGCATCCAACCATCATAAAAGTGCATCAATCCATCATAAAAGTGCATCTATCATCATAAAAGTGCATCTATCATCATAAAAGTGCATCTATCCATCATAAAAGTGCATCTCCAACCATCATAAAAGTGCATCTATCATCATAAAAGTGCATCCATCCATCATAAAAGTGCATCTATCCATCATATAACTGCTCCACACTGCTCCGGGGGGTTAATAAAATTAAATAAATATATATACATTACATTTTAAATTATATATATATAATTTAAATTATGACAAAAAGTTGAAGTCATAATTATGAGATTAAGTCGAAATTATGACTTAAAAAGTCAAAATTGTTACTTAGTATGACTTGGTGTGTTATAAAATTAACCTTTTATATCACAATTATGATTTAACAAACATAATTTACTATGATTTTTGATCATTAACAAGTTTTCTTTTTAAATATATTGTTAAAATGTAATTTATTCCTGTGATCAAAGCTGAATTTATCATCATTACTCCAGTCTTCAGTGTCACATGACCCTTCAGAAATCATTCTAATATGAGGATTTGGTGAAAACGCTTCATATTTTGTGGAAACCATTCAAAAGAACAGTATTTATTTGAAATAGAAAACATTATAAAGGACTTTACTGTCACTTTTAATCAATGTAATACGTCTTTGCTGTCATTATGACCGTCATCTAAAGAGCCCTAGAGAGAAACAGCAGGTCACATGACACAGACAGCTCAGACGCCAGGGTTGAGATGAATGGGAACGCTAGATCAGATTCTCCAGGTATATTAAACTGAACTGAAGTCTGGCTCTGGGAGACTGTGGTCACTCGCTTCATTGATTCGGCTTTGTGAATGCAAGTCAATTCCTCTAGGCATGACTTCACTTTTAAAACCCCGCGGGACAGGACGACGTTCGCTCTGTGTCTGTGAACGTATTCTTGAACATCAGCATATTGAATATGATGAGTTCATATAGACGTGAAGGGTACGGAGGGTAAACATTCAGTGTGTGAGATGTGTTTAGTTGTGTCAATGCTTGTTTAGAGCTTTTCATCACGTCGCTGTAGGTTAAATATCTCTATCTGTTACCTGGTAACCAAACACTCATCAGATAGGGAACACACACACACACACACACACACACACACACACACACACACACACACACACACACACACACACACACACACACACACACACACACACACACACACACACAGTGAGAGGGCAGCCGTTCCCTCCCACACACACACACACACAGAGAATCCACCGCCTGCGGTCTAAAAACTCTCTCTTCACGGACAGGGATCACTTTCAACACAAACACACACACACACACACACACACACACACACACACACACACACACACACACACACACACACACTGACTTTCTGTATCTTGGCTAAATAGTGCAGCCTTTTACCCAACAGTGTACTTTTATACTATTGATATAATTTTTTTACTAATTATTATATTAATTATCTAATAATTTATTAATATTTTATAAATTATAATAGTTTATCTTTTTTTAATAAACATTTATACATTACATTTTAAATTATATATATTATATTTTTTACATATTTATCTTTATTTTTTCACATTTTGAGTTTGAGTAATTTCCTTGTAATTTCACCATTTTCTTTAGTTTTTGGTTTATTAATATTAATATGTATTTATCTTTAGTCATTTTAGTACCGAAACTTTAACTTATTTTCTTTTATTTCAGTTAGTTGCCACAACATTTCTAATTTTCATTTTTTAAGTGTACGTTTTCATGTAATATTTATATTTATGTATTATTTCACCTTTATTTCAATTAACAACAATTATTTTTAATAATTTTAGATTTAGTTAACAATAACAACCCTGAAGACTAAAGGGGTGTGACTGCCATTTTAGAAGAGTTGACCCGAGAAATGTCAAAGGTCACCCTAACCACCCTGACCGTTGACATTTCTCGGGTGAACTCTGCTAAAATGGCAGTAACAGAAACCGAGGCATAGAATAACTCATTAAAAAATATGAGTTGGAGTCATTGTCTGCGTCTCGATGTGCATACCATCCATGTACTATGTAGGGTGTAAATGGGAACCTCAGATGAACACAGCACTCTACACACACAGTTACAGCGCCCTCTTGTGCACGGCAGAGGAGGAGCGTTTAAAATGCTTCTTTATTTGAGTTTTTTTTGCAAAATTCAGAACTGCATATTAGCATAATATCTTTATTACTTTAACCATAGCTTTCTATGGCAGAAATAGTGAGAGAGTGCTAGTATGTGGTTCTGAATTCAGCATTGGTCTTCGTTTCACATCTTCAAAACTATTTTTAATAATAATAATAATAATTTGTTACATTTATATAGCGCTTTTCAAGGCACTCAAATCGCCCCAAATCTCCCCAACCACCACCAATGTGCAGCATCCACCTGGATGATGCCACGGCAGCCATTTTGCGCCAGTACGCCCACCGCACACCAGCTGATTGGTGGAGAGGAGACTGAGGGATGATGCCAATCGTATATATATGGGGATGATTAGGAGGCCATGATGAACAGGGGCCAATGGGCAAATTTGGCCAGGATGCCGGGGTTACACCCCTACTCTTTATCGATGGGCATCCTGGGATTTTTAATGACCACAGAGAGTCAGGACCTCGGTTTAACGTCTCATCCGAAGGACGGTGCTTGTTACAGTATAGTGTCCCCATCACTACACTGGGGTGTTAGGACCCACACAGACCACAGGGTATATTAAAAATATACCTAAGCAAAATTGCAATGCTCTATGATAGTATCCTATTTTATGACATACTAAGTCATAATTATAAGATACTTGAAACTGAGAAAAGGCCAGAATTGTCACATACTAAGTCATCTTTCTATGTCATAATTTATGACACAAAAGTCAATTATGACATTAAAAAGTCAAAATTCTGAATGTCATAATTATGACATAAAAAGTTGAAATTAGGACACAAAAGTCATAATTATGACATAAAAAGTTGATAATACTAATTAATAATTATAAAGTCAGGTCAAGTAATTCATAATTATAAAAATGTAGTTATGACTAAATTATAATTATGAGATTAAAAAGTCGAAATTATGACTTTCTATGTCAGAATTTTAAGTCAGAATTTCAACTTTTCATCATAAATATTACATCATATGCCAGAAATGTTTCAAAAATATACCTAAGAAGCAAAATTGCAATGTTCTATTATTAGTAATCCATTTTACTTCCATAATGTGATTTGTTAGCATTCCCATTCATCTCAAGCAGATGGGGCAAAATACAGATGCACTTCACGCTTTTAAGAGCCTCCAACAAAGATATGATGCTTTAATATCATATCCTAGGCCAGGGGTTTTCAAACTTTATGATGCCAAGGACCCCTAAATATTATGAACCTTTATGAGGGACCCCCTTCCTAAAATCCATCTATTTTTATGTACGAAAAAACATTTAAACTGTTAGATAAATAATGTGACATAAATACAACATATTGTTTCCCAACTTAAATTGGCTATTAATGTTGGATGTATAACCCCGAAGAAGAAGAATATTTTCAATTAAAAATTATTCGTACACTCACCTAAAGGATTATTAGGAACACCATACTAATACTGTGTTTGACCCCCTTTCGCCTTCAGAACTGCCTTAATTCTACGTGGCATTGATTCAACAAGGTGCTGAAAGCATTCTTTAGAAATGTTGGCCCATATTGATAGGATAGCATCTTGCATTTGATGGAGATTTGTGGGATGCAAGCTCCCGTTCCACCACATCCCAAAGATGCTCTATTGGGTTGAGATCTGGTGACTGTGGGGGCCATTTTAGTACAGTGAACTCATTGTCATGTTCAAGAAACCAATTTGAAATGATTCGAGCTTTGTGACATGGGGCATTATCCTGCTGGAAGTAGCCATCAGAGGATGGGTACATGGTGGTCATAAAGGGATGGACATGGTCAGAAACAATGCTCAGGTAGGCCGTGGCATTTAAACGATGCCCATTTGGCACTAAGGGGCCAAAAGTGTGCCAAGAAAACATCCCCCACACCATTACACCACCACCACCAGCCTGCACAGTGGTAACAAGGCATGATGGATCCATGTTCTCATTCTGAGAACGCCAAATTCTGACTCTACCATCTGAATGTCTCAACAGAAATCCAGACTCATCAGACCAGGCAACATTTTTCCAGTCTTCAACTGTCCAATTTTAGTGAGCTTGTGCAAATTGTAGCCTCTTTTTCCTATTTGTAGTGGAGATGAGTGGTACCCGGTGGGGTCTTCTGCTGTTGTAGCCCATTCGCCTCAAGGTTGTGCGTGTTGTGGCTTCACAAATGCTTTGCTGCATACCTCGGTTGTAACGAGTGGTTATTTCAGTCAAAGTTGCTCTTCTATCAGCTTGAATCAGTCGGCCCATTCTCCTCTGACCTCTAGCATCAACAAGGCATTTTCGCCCACAGGACTGCCGCATTCTGGATGTTTTTCCCTTTTCACACCATTCTTTGTAAACCCTAGAAATGGTTGTGCGTGAAAATCCCAGTAACTGAGCAGATTGTGAAATACTCAGACCGACCCGTCTGGCACCAACAACCATGCCACGCTCAAAATTGCTTAAATCACCTTTCTTTCCCATTCTGACATTCAGTTTGGAGTTCAGGAGATTGTCTTGACCAGGACCACACCCCTAAATGCATTGAAGCAACTGCCATGTGATTGGTTGATTAGATAATTGCATTAATGAGAAATTGAACAGGTGTTCCTAATAATCCTTTAGGTGAGTGTATAAGCAGCTTTCACAATAAATGCATGTAATGCCGAGTTCAGACTGCACGATTTTCAAACTGGTCGGGTCACTGCTCTTTTCACACTGCATGACTATATGGGCCAGCATTCAGTCACTGCTGTGTTCACACTGCACGATGGATCGGCGACAGGGGGTTTCACACTGCATGACTGTACAAGAGGAATAATCGCCGACATCTCTGTCCAGTCTCTGTCCCGTCCGTTTCACAACAAAGCACACGCGAGAAGTGAGAAGGAAACAACGCGAGATCACACGTGTGTCAGACTGGAGTTCTCGTGCGAGACTGGAATTGTTATTAAAATATAGACTGCAGTGCAGAAACTTGCAGTCTGTGCTCTGATTTGCAGCAAAAGGGAGAAAAATAAAAAAGATTAGGCTATGGCGGAGGAAATGGTTGTGGAGACACAGGGAGCAATGATTGTGTTCTGCAAAGACAGTTTGAGGTAAATAAATAATATTGCAATGTGCTACTGTTGAGGCTGATCAAGCAAATGTGTGTGCTTTGTTTCTGTTTGATATAACTGTACATATATCTATTAAAATACTAATATTCGGGTCTATAACTCCTCCCCGAACGTCCCGCTGTCCTGTATCTCGCTCTCTCATTGGCTGTCGGTCATCGCCGATGTATTTTTCAGTCAGAACACATTTCACACAGCAAGAGTTTGAATCGTGACAGGTCCAGATATTTAGCACGCCAAATATCTCACGGGCGTCGGCGACTCAGCGGCGAGTCTCTTTGATCACGTCTTTGATCATTCACACTGCGTGATTGTCACTCGCGAGCACGAGCACCGATTTGCCTATGATTTCAGGCATTTGTCGGCGATTTCACAAAACCTGTCGCCGAGCCAAAATCGGGGCTAAAATCGTGCAGTCTGAACTCGGCATAAGCAGCGTACGCAGGCCCGTCGCAAGGGGGGTGCGAGGCCCTGTGCGAACGTGATGTGCGAGGATGGGTATATTAACGGGGTATACTGTTTCTATAGTGATGTATTATTAGTTGTTTATGTGGATATTTAAGGGGGAAAATAAAATAAATTCAGTTTAACAGCATTAGGTTCAAGAAGTTAAACTGTAGGCTACCTGAACTGCGCAGTGTGCACATTTTGACGTTTAAATGTTGTAAATTATGAATGGGTCAAACGTGTTTGCAAAACGGCCTGAATCCACTTGAATGAGTTTGGACTGCTCTCTCACTGAATCATCTGAAGCCATTTCTCAGTCAGTAAAATAAACAGACAGTAGCCTACTGAGAGAACAGCTCTGTTGTTCAGTTGTTTTCCTCTGTGAATATGCGCTAAATGGATGTTTGACTATTTAATTGCTTATTGCAGTTTTCAAAACGTTTAAAACGTCTAGATATAGAGTAGCCTATAGGCTTTACTCGTTCTGCGGCACTGATGCTCCGAAAGGTGCGTTATAGTTAGGCTATATGGTTATTTAACTTTATAGTGTTAAATAAAAAACCTTTTGTGTGTACGTCAGCTGAAATGCAGGCGTCCTGCTTTCTCCATCCATGCAATAAATGCACATCCTTCAATGAGCGCGCGTTTCTAAAGCCTATTTACTTGAACTTCTTAGGTAGCGAAATATCTATGGTTTAACCCATTTCAGAGGCAGCCAAAATCAAATTTGAATGGACTGATTAAAGCTCTCTACGAACTTGAGGTGCGATGCCCGTTGACTGACATGCGTGTTAATCACGGTCACGCGCAAAGAGAAATAGCCTATAGTTACTGCATAGCCCAATACATTTTTAACAAGCAGAATAATACAGCATTATGACACATTTTTAGCCGTGTCTTTTTAACAGGGTTCCCACGCTTCTTGAAAGTACTTGAAAGTTCTTGAATTTCAGACACATGGATTCAAGGCCTGGAAAGTACTTGAAAACAAACATAGGTCCTTGAAAGTGCTTGAATTAAGCATGAACTGCATTTTGTTAGAGTAGCATGGTGCTATTGCAAAAATTGGCCTTCATGCGCTGCCAAAGCCAGAACAAAACCGCATTACGGGAGGAAGCTGTTTCAATATATTTCTGCTGTTCCATAAGCACCATCTACTGTCAAAAGCCCTATTCGGATGGTAATTGTTTCTCGTGGGTATTTTCATCATTGACAGGGGCTAGTCTGGGATTTTATTGCCGTCCGAATCCAGAATGTCAGTGTTTTTCTCCCACCACCCGCATAAAAATCCCCGGCCGAATTACCCACTGTTTTAGACAAACACCAAGGTCGTGTGGTCATTTAATTGCCGTCCGAATCCACATCTCTGAGTTTTCAAGATGAGATCACTTCAAAATTCACTGTTTATATCCTTTTTGACCCCTGCAGAGCACCGTACGGCTGCACTTTGCTGTAATTTTGATGCATTTTAAAGATCTTAGATTTCATTACTGAAATGCTGGCAAGTATTTACAAGAGCAATATTTCATCACCGCTCAAAAAATAAAAAGAAGAAAAGCACGTAAACATTTGAAATGGGCTGTTATTATATATGTTTAATATAAAGTATGTGCAGGTCTGATTTTTAAAAAGGTACATGTACAGGTGATTTAATAAATAATTATGCACGTTTTTTATGCCTAACAATTAACTTGTCCATATCTTTTCATTTAATTGGAAAATTCATGTATACATTATTATCTCTATATTTTGATGTTTTAATTAAGTAATGATTTATAAAAAAAGAAAACAAAAACTAGTGTGAAATTTTTTTTAAAGCAGGATTAAGAGACCTGCAAACTGCATCTCTCGTTAAAACTCGCTCGCTCTTGTACACCAGCCTCTTTCCTCATTGGAAATTGTATTTTAGTTGTCAGTATATGCCTTAGCGTTACTGCATTAATGATAGACACAGGTACAGTAGGTATTTGATCATTTGGTAGTAACACACCCACCTTTATCGTATTTATTGTGCTTGATTTAAAATAAAAGGTGCTTTAAAAAGTCCTTGAAAGTCCTTGAATCTGGTGTTCATGAAAGAGTGGGAACCCTGTTTTAACTATTATAGTATTTTGAAGGACAAAAACATAAACTTTAACTGTCGGCTTTTACATCAAGCCAGCTGTCACTTTACTTTGCGAGGCCCTGGTGAGGCGCGAGGCCCTGTGCGGTCGCACACTTGGCACAGCCCTTGCGACGGTACTGAGCGTACGTACTGCGTTATGAATACTGCCTTACAACCCCAGTGAGCGAGATAAAGGGGACTATAGTGAGAAAAACACACTAAAGATACAAAGCAAACATATACAATTCTGGAATGTATACGGCAAGAAAGGAGAGAAACATTTAGAAATGAAACCGTTAGAATATTCGGTAGACTTTATCCATTTTTGCTTTGTCTTTTTATTCTCTGAAATTTTTTGGGGACCCCTTAGAACAGTGTTCCTCAAACTCGGTCCTGGAGGGCCGCTGTCCAGCAGAGTTTAGCTCCAACCCTGATCAAACACACCTGAGCAAACTAATCAAGGCATTCAGGATCACTAGAAAATCACATGAAGGTGTGTTTGATCAGGGTTGGAGTTAAACTCTGCAGGACAGCGGCCCTCCAGGACCGAGTTTGAGGACCCCTGTCCTAGGCTATGATATGATGAAATTTTAGCATACGCAGACACTTTTGAATGGCCATCAGTGGAGAAAGATGCTTTTTGGCTGATTCATATTGCATGGTGAAAAGTGACCTATCGCTTAAAATTCGATGACGTCATCTGAAAAGGAAAGTCAAATGAGAGATTTTGATGAAAGACTAAATGTGGCTAATGATTAAGTGAGGCTAACCTGTGCTAGCATGTCCCTGCGGTCTGCGTCTGTGTAGAGCGGCAGGTATTTGCGCAGGATTTTGATGGCGTGTTGTTTGAAGATGGCCGCCGTGTAGACGGTGCATTCGACCGGTGACACGGGCTTCGTGAAGACGCCGTACACAAAGATCACGCCTTCTTCTGACGTGGTCCCTGAAACACACACATTAACCAACATGAGAGCGGGGTTCACATGGGGGACCATTTTGATTTCACGTTGACTTTGATACCGAGCAGCACGGGTTTCTCCTTCTGCCAGTGTCCTTTCTGAAAGGCGCTCACTGACTGTTCCTTGATCAGTTCTCCATCGATATACGGCCCCCAGCTCTCAAACATCTCCAGAAAGCGGAAGGGATTCACCACCTTTGAGCCTGGGAACACAACAAATGTTTCGTGTGATCTCTGTCTTATCTGTGCACTAGGTGGAGGAGACGTGAAACGGAGGATTACTGGATTTGATCTGTGCGTTCAGCACCGCCTGAGGACTGAGAGACAGAAGGCACTCCACGTCCACGACCGAGCAGTTGGCGGTCTTTGCGAAGTTCTTCCCCAGCTTCAGAGACTCGTGCCTGAGGAGACGCATCCGTGTTTGAAGGCATGACACTGATCTGATGTTTATATATATGTGTGGGTGTGTGTTTACCGCGTTTTCAGAGGAATGGAGAAGGGTAAACTCTGGAAAACGGCCTGTCTGAAGAGCGGTTTGCTGCTCTGGATCATCAGATGTAGACTGACCGACTGAGCGCCTGCGCTCTCGCCGAAAAGAGTCACCTGAATTCACACAGACGCACACCTGTGAGGTCAGGACCACTATTGTCAAGGATGATTGATTGACTATTAGCATATAGTTTGGATTACCAGTATGGTTCTGTTCTGGGCAAGAACTCCCTGCGCATGGATAAGAGCAGGGAGAGCAGCAATAACCCCCCTTACACTCTCAGAAAAAAAGGTACAGTGGAGGTACAGTTTTGTTCCTTGGGAAACAAAACGTATAACTGTACCTTTAAAGGTACACAATTGGTCCTTAGGGTACAGTTATACCATTGTTTTCCTCTACTTAGAGCAGGGGTAGTTCGGTCCCAGTGAGTCGCTGTCCTGCAGAGTTTGGCTCCAACCCTGAAAGAGGTCTATAGAAGCTCTTATTGAGAATTAACAGAGGTTTAGGTGTTGATGATTTTATTGAACATGTTTGTGTTTCCTTTAGTTGGGCAGTTTGACTCTTGGCTTTTTATGTGAGTTTGTGGTTTTTGTTACAGTGTTAACACATAATCTGTTCAAATTAAAAGAAGCCATAAACAAAAATGCCATGAAGAAAAACGTTTGACTGAACTCATCACTGACTAACGAAATTAGGACACAAAAAGTCGAAATTAGGACACAAAAGTCATAAATATGACATAAAAAAGTCGAAATTAGGACACAAAAGTCATAAATATGACATAAAAAAGTCGAAATTAGGACACAAAAGTCATAAATATGACATAAAAAAGTCTAAATTAGGACACAAAAGTCATAAATATGACACAAAAAGTCGAAATTAGGACACAAAAGTCATAAATATGACATAAAAAAGTCGAAATTAGGACACAAAAGTCATAAATATGACATAAAAAAGTCGAAATTAGGACACAAAAGTCATAAATATGACATAAAAAAGTCGAAATTAGGACACAAAAGTCATAATTATGACATAAAAATGTGAAATTATGACTTAAAAGTCAATTATGACAATAAAGTCGAAATTAGGACACAAAAGTCATAAATATGAAAAAAAGTCGAAATTAGGACACAAAAGTCATAAATATGACATAAAAAAGTCTAAATTAGGACACAAAAGTCATAAATATGACATAAAAAAGTCTAAATTAGGACACGAAAGTAAAAAATATGACATAAAAAAGTCTAAATTAGGACACGAAAGTAAAAAATATGACATAAAAAGTCTAAATTAGGACACAAAAGTCATAAATATGACATAAAAAGTCTAAATTAGGACACGAAAGTAAAAAATATGACATAAAAAGTCTAAATTAGGACACAAAAGTCATAAATATGACATAAAAAGTCTAAATTAGGACACAAAAGTCATAAATATGACATAAAAAAGTCTAAATTAGGACACAAAAGTCATAAATATGACATAAAAAGTCTAAATTAGGACACAAAAGTCATAAATATGACATAAAAAAGTCTAAATTAGGACACGAAAGTAAAAAATATGACATAAAAAGTCTAAATTAGGACACAAAAGTCATAAATATGACATAAAAAGTCTAAATTAGGACACAAAAGTCATAAATATGACATAAAAAGTCTAAATTAGGACACAAAAGTCATAAATATGACATAAAAAGTCTAAATTAGGACACAAAAGTCATAAATATGACATAAAAAAGTCTAAATTAGGACACAAAAGTCATAAATATGACATAAAAAAGTCTAAATTAGGACACGAAAGTAAAAAATATGACATAAAAAGTCTAAATTAGGACACAAAAGTCATAAATATGACATAAAAAGTCTAAATTAGGACACAAAAGTCATAAATATGACATAAAAAAGTCTAAATTAGGACACAAAAGTCATAAATATGACATAAAAAGTCTAAATTAGGACACAAAAGTCATAAATATGACATAAAAAAGTCTAAATTAGGACACGAAAGTAAAAAATATGACATAAAAAGTCTAAATTAGGACACAAAAGTCATAAATATGACATAAAAAGTCTAAATTAGGACACAAAAGTCATAAATATGACATAAAAAAGTCTAAATTAGGACACAAAAGTCATAAATATGACATAAAAAGTCTAAATTAGGACACAAAAGTCATAAATATGACATAAAAAGTCTAAATTAGGACACAAAAGTCATAAATATGACATAAAAAGTCTAAATTAGGACACAAAAGTCATAAATATGACATAAAAAAATCTAAATTAGGACACAAAAGTCATAAATATGACATAAAAAGTCTAAATTAGGACACAAAAGTCATAAATATGACATAAAAAGTCTAAATTAGGACACAAAAGTCATAAATATGACATAAAAAGTCTAAATTAGGACACAAAAGTCATAAATATGACATAAAAAGTCTAAATTAGGACACAAAAGTCATAAATATGACATAAAAAAATCTAAATTAGGACACAAAAGTCATAATTATGACATAAAAATGTGAAATTATGACTTAAAAGTCAATTATGACATTAAAAAGTCGAAATTATGACACAAAAGTCAATTATGACATAAAAAGTCGAAATTATGACAAGTTTTTTTATCACATTAAAATGTCAAAAATATGACATTATCATTCTGACATCATAATTATGCCAAAAAGTCATAATTGACTTTTGTCAGAATTTCAACTTTTTATCATAATTATTACATTTTAGTCAGAATTGTGACTTATCATCTCATATTTATGACTTAGTATGTCATAATTATTATTATTAAGCCAAAATTGTGATATACTAATTCATAATTATAAAGTCAGGTCAAGTAATCCATAATTATAAAAATGTAATTATGACAAAATTATAATTGAGATTAAAAAGTCAAAATTATGACTTTCTATGTCAGAATTAACTTTGTGAGTTTGTGGTTTTTGTTACAGTGTTAGCAAAACACATAATCTGTTCAAATCAAAAGAAGCCATAAACAAAAATGTCATGAAGAAAAACGTTTGACTGAACTCATCACTGACTAAAACTATTAATAAATAATATTCACCAACAATACTTTCTTGCCACAGGTCAGACATTCTGAATTCAGATTTTTAAATACATTCTAGGGGGAAAAAAGTTTAGACACACACAGATATCAAGAATCTGCATATGAATCTCAACAATAGTGACATACTTGATGCTGCAATGCATGCTGGGAGCATTGAGGTTTATACTATGGTGGCTTAGTAGGGTTGGAGCTAAACTCTGCAGGACATCAGCTCTCTAGGACCGAACTTGCCTACCCCGACTTAGAGGTACAAATATTCTTATTTTTGAGAGTGTAGGGTAAACAGAACAGAACCAACATAATGTATTGCAGATATCATTCAATTGATATTAAATGTACAAGATGATTCAGGAATCAGACCAAGTCCAGCACTCCTTAAATTCATCTAAAAGCTCTTGTGATATTGCTTAATTATATTCTATGTTATATAAAAAAAAAAGAAATCTCAGAATTTTGTGGGCATTTGTATTCATTTTGGGCATTTTTGAGACAATGCTGCATTGATTTTGAACCTGGCAGCACAGTAACAAAAGAAATCGCATTACAAAGAAGTTATTGATTGCATTTTAAGCTGTACGTTTTACATCAAATCACATTAATGATGTTAATGCACTGGAAATGTAGTGAAATCCTTGCTGATGTGGGTCTTGACTGGTCTTGAGATAAAAACCAGAGTCCTCTTAGTCTGAGACCAAGACAAGAACGAGGAGAAATGCAGTTTAGACCGAGACAAGACGTTTAAAAAATGTTCTCAAGACCGGTCTCCAGTACTACAACATAGCTGATAGTACAGAGGAGCTATATATGCATGCGGGGATAGACGTCATACTCCTATAGGTAGACGTGATCAGCTGATGCACGCTTGACTAAGAACTGACGCTATACACTTGATTTTCAGAAAGTCTTGAACATTTTTATTTTATTTTATACAGAATTTTTGAGTAAATGTCCATTTCACCCACAAATTAAATATCCAAAATAAAAATCTACAAATATTATTGATTTTGTTTAAATTAGCATTATTTTGCATAAAGAAAATTAAAGATATTTTAGTGTAATTTATATTTTTTACATTTTGATTTGTATTGTTGTTTATGAGTATTTTAATTAAAATGATTGTAAAATGAGCATAAATTTGCTTTTTTTTATTTTTTATCTTTTTATAAATTATCTTTTGCATTGTAATTACTGAGAATTAATGTCACAATGGAAAACAATCTTTTTTTAATAATAATTATTAATTATTTATAGATTATTTATATATATATATACATACAATTTAATTAAATTATGTTTTAAATAAATGAATAAATCATTCATATATACATACAATATATATATATATATATATATATATATATATATATATATATATATGAATGATTTATTCATTTTTATAATTAAAAATGTTATTGGTTTATTAAAAGTAGAATAATTTAAATTAAATTGTATATATATATATATGTGTGTGTGTGTGTGTGTATTGTGTATAATTATTATATATAAATACACACTATATATTTAAGAAATATTTGCATGTATATACTGTATATATATTTATATAATTAATCTTATATATAAATATAAATATTTTGTATATAAATATAACATTAATTTTCTTAAATATATACATACATGTGTGTGCATTTATATATACATAATAATTATACACAGTACACACACATTATGTAAACACAAACTTTTATTTTGGATGCAATCAATCACAAATAATCGTTTGCCCTATATATATATATATATATATATATATTAATGCAAAAAAAACTGCAGATGGATTCTGATTGGCTAAAAAATCAGAAGCAGGATGGATTCTGATTGGCTATTAATGTTTTTGTTGTTCATCAGCTGGAAAAAGTCGTTCTGAAAGTGATTCCATCGTTCCTCTGTGTTATTATCGTTATAGTTGTGGTCTGGACTCTGCTATTATTTTATATTAAGAATAATTTAGAACTAAGTTGTTATAGTTATCGTCCTTGTTGAGCACAGGCCTTAGCCATGGTTTGGGCATTTCCCTCTTTATAAATAAGTTTCTTTAAGCTCACTTTGCTTGGGTCGCCTCCAAACACAGCGATGTTCTGCTGCACCCAGAGCAGAGCCGCCTGCTGATCCAGAATCCCATAATTCCCCACCGCTGAAGTCCTCGGGTCTTTTCCTGACACCAGAAAGCCGAAAGCCCCTGCAGAGAGACGGATTGAGCGGTGTGTTTATGTCTCATTTCACAGTCAGTGGCTCAGTGTCTCACCCAGGCGGTAGGCGACGCTCACGACCACCGTTTGAGTGAAGTTACTGATGTAGCGTCCATCGTAGAGCGCTTTAGAGGCGGAGCCCGCGATGAAGTCCCCGCCGTGGATCCACACCATGACGGGCAGCGGCTTCAGCAGCGGAGCCGCAAAGTCCACGCTCAGAGGAACAAACACGTTCAGGTACAGACAGTCTTCACTCACCTGACCAGAGAAAATACTATTCAAATACAAATATTACTCTATATGTTGTCCATATGACTTACATATTCCACTATATTCCAAGCCTTCTCAGGTCAAATATTGTATACACAATAATACATTCAGACACTAATATACATAAAAGAGAAATATTATCCCCCTAATAAACAATATAGTAGTTACGTTTATATTAATAATGAATAATTTTCTGTGGCGTTACAGTGCATTATATACATTTAGCATATATATATATATATATATATATATAGTAATGCAAAAAAAATTATTTATATTTATTTAATAAAACAAATAATTTAATTGAATGGCAATTTATATATATATATATATTATTGTAATGCATTCTTTGTATTCATACTTATTTAATTAAAAAAAAATCATTGAATTTAATGTATTTTCATACTGATTTATTATTGTAATATGAGCATAAATTGTCTTTTTTATTTGTATCTTTTTATATCTTTTATATTTTGCATTGCAATTATTGAGAATTAATGTCACAATGGAAAAATAGAATATTTTACCATTGTGACATTAATGGATAAATAGAATTATATACTTTAAGAATAGCTTTATTTTTTAAAGCAAAAACAATTATAATATTATATATACACTTCCCTAAAGGATTATTTGGAACACCTGTTCAATTTCTCATTAATGCAATTATCTAATCAACCAATCACATGGCAGTTGCTTCAATGCATTTAGGGGTGTGGTCCTGGTCAAGACAATCTCCTGAACTCCAAACTGAATGTCAGAATGGGAAAGAAAGATGATTTAAGCAATTTTGAGCATGGCATGGTTTTTGGTGCCAGACGGGCCGGTCTGAGTATTTCACAATCTGCTCAGTTACTGGGATTTTCATGCACAACCATTTCTAGGGTTTACAAAGAATGGTGTGAAAGGGGAAAAACATCCAGTATGCGGCAGTCCTGTGGGCGAAAATGCCTTGTTGATGCTAGAGGTCAGAGGAGAATGGGCCGACTAATTTAAGCTGATAGAAAAGCAACTTTGACTGAAATAACCACTCGTTACAACCGAGGGATGCAGCAAAGCATTTGTGAAGCCACAACACGCACAACCTTGAGGCGGATGGGCTACAACAGCAGAAGACCCCACCGGGTACCACTCATCTCCACTACAAATAGGAAAAAGAGGCTACAATTTGCACAAGCTCGGACAGTTGAAGACTGGAAAAATGTTGCCTGATCTGATGAGTCTCGATTTCTGTTGAGACATTCAGATGGTAGAGTCAGAATTTGGCGTAAACAGAATGAGAACATGGATCCATCATGCCTTGTTACCACTGTGCAGGCTGGTGGTGGTGGTGTAATGGTGTGGGGGATGTTTTCTTGGCACACTTTAGGCCCCTTAGTGCCAATTGGGCATGGTTTAAATGCCACGGCCTACCTGAGCATTGTTTCTGACCATGTCCATCCCTTTATGACCACCATGTACCCATCCTCTGATGGCTACTTCCAGCAGGATAATGCCCCATGTCACAAAGCTCCAATCATTTCAAATTGGTTTCTTGAACATGACAATGAGTTCACTGTACTAAAATGGCCCCCACAGTCACCAGATCTCAACCCAATAGAGCATCTTTGGGATGTGATGGAATGGGAGCTTCGTGCCATGGATGTGCATCCCACAAATCTCCATCAACTGCAAGATGCTATCCTATCAATATGGGCCAACATTTCTAAAGAATGCTTTCAGCACCTTGTTGAATCAATGCCACGTAGAATTAAGGCAGTTCTGAAGGCGAAAGGGGGTCGAACACAGTATTAGTATGGTGTTCCTAATAATCCTTTAGGTGAGTGTATGTGTATATATATAAACTATGTATTCATTTAATGACAAAACTGTCATTAGACATAAATTAAATAAATTATATACATAAATTAAATTAATGGGAATTGAATGTGTGTGTGTATATATATATATAATTGTAATATATATATTAAAACAATAATTGAATTGAATGGGAATTTTAATAAGAATATTAGTGTGAAAATGTGCTTTAATTGTAATGAAAATAATGTACAAATGTCATTTAAAACTAAATGGTATTGAAATAGCCTTTATTTCCTTTATGCTAATTTTTTATTTATTTATAATAGTTGAATAGCAAACTAACAATAAATATAAGGTTTAGATATAATTTTTTTCTTTAAATTTTTGGGGTGAAAATGAATGCTTTCATTAAATTCACCCAAAGATTTTCCGAAAAAGCTGACATTTTCAGGGATTTCTGGAATAAAAATGTTT